>BGZK01001201.1:0-191232 GCA_005406025.1 Eumeta japonica
TTCATTATGTTACGTTACGGTGTAAAATTGTAAAAAAACTCGTTCTGTTACATAATTCAAGAAGGTCTTAATTCAGTACCAAAATTGTTTGTTCCCTATTTGAAATCAAAGTTATGACTGAAATCTTGGAGGAAAAATTGTACTTATGGTACAAGTGTGCAGTTAGTATTGTTAGGATAGTTAATAGTCGATAGAGATCTTCGAGTACCATTAGTCTGCTAATAAAAAAAAAGCTTAGTCCTATAGCACATGTAGGGAAAAAAATTCGGCAACTTACAGATAAAAATACTGCGAGACTAGTTTATTTCACATTTTTTCATAGTCTCATGACCTATGGAATTTTGTTAAGAAGTCATGCAGCTGATATTAACACAACTTTCGTGCTGCAGAAGCGGGCTATTTGTGCTCATATCTCAGAGAAATATTTAATGAAATCAATATTTTAACTTTACCATCACAATACATATACAAAAAACTGGTATATGTTAAGAGACATATAGAAGAATCCTTCAATAAAATGATCGACACCCATAACATTTACACTAGATATAAGAAAGATCTCGCTTCTCATAAAATCCGTCGAAGCAAAGTTAACAAATCATTTAAGGGGCAATGTGCGCGCTTTTATAATAGGATCTCGGCTGAAATTCAAAATTTGTCATTTTATGAGATTAAATGTTTCGTTAAAAGAAAGTTGTATGTGTCTGAATAGTTAATGAAAAAAACCCTGGGATTGAAATGTTCAGCTATCAAATTATTTCTAAGTATTGTACTAAATGATTAATCATTCGATATTTTGTATCGATGAATAAAAAAGAGCAAACCTTGTGTTTATTTCCCATTCTTCTCATGGTGAATCAGCATTTTAGTAATGTTAATGTCGTAAACAATAGTTTGTGATGCATTTCAAGTGTAATTTCTATTACCTATGAAATAAAGCTATTTTTTATTTGATAATGTAGGTCACACTGTACAACTCCTTCAACAACGTTAGCCAGCAAATAAAAATTAATAATGTATTTCTTCTAGTCGTCGCACAATTTCTATGAAGTGTTGTATTTATATAAGTAGTTGTATAAGAATTTCTATTAAATGTTGATCGACGCTAAGCGAATTGCGTTTAAGCGAGATCATGAAAACTCATCGAGTAGTTTCGGAGATTAATGTGTTCACACAAATACACAGAACAATATCCCTTTTTGTATTCTCCAACTCGTCCTAGATTAGCCCGATCAGTTTTTATTAAACGTATTCAATGTAGAGACCCGGTCATTCAACAGTTTTTACATATTTTACAGTTACATGTCGAGAGTGAGCTGATAGACAGTCGGTCCTCTCTGCTAAATTTCGGTTACTTAGATTTTAATGTTAATATGCCCTGTCTGTAATTTTACGTTGTCTTAATAAGAAATAATCTCAAAGTTGAGCTATTTTGAGCCTTAATTTACTTATTTCAAAATGTACTATTGGAGCGCTGAATATCGCTTGCGCGTAATTGGTCCTATCTTGAGAGTTGTGTACTTGTCAAAACAAGATGACGTGCAATCCTCAGATTTTGTTAATTATTTAATACAATTAAGGATTGTGTGATAATTTTTTTATGTCACTGTACGTGCAAAATATAAAAGAAAAATTGAACAAATCTCTATCTAGAACCTCTATTTCAAACGATGAATGAATTAATAAAATTTTAAAAAAGACAAATGTGATGTATGTACAAGCGATGAGGTGAAGAAAATTTCAGTTGAGATTTGGATTAAATACGTTAAGAAAAAGATCAGGTTATTAAAGGAAAAACGTGAAGATAAAGCTAAAGCTCTACAAAATGAAAAAATCACATTGCAACTGGACTTTTAAGTTGTATAGGCGGCTTTATTTGTAAATGCAAAAGCTTTTTATTATAAGTTCGAAACGGCTTGTCATAACCTAATAGTTGAATAATTTGGTAACAAAATGCCCATTATGCTATTGGTTTTTGGAGAATCAAAATAATCAATTAGTGGCTTTGACGTTCGCACCGTATTTGGAAAGGTATTTTATCAATGACGAGAAAAGAACGGTAGTTATTTATTCTGACGCCAGTGCGGCCCAAAATAGTAAACACACCATATCCAATTCTTTGTTAAACTTTATTGTACTGCATAGTATCGTAATAATACAAAATTTTATAGCAGTTGGTCATACTGAAATGGAAGTTCATTCTGAGCGTGTCTGTATCGAGCGAAAATTAAAAAATAGGCCAATACCATTTCTATATGAAGCAATGAAGCTAAAATATAACTTTCTTAAGGATTACACTTAACCTCAATGATGTAATTCAAGTATTTATATACGTATATAAATACTGAAACAAAATATCCTATGTTACATAAACAAAGGTATAAGCAGAATTGCGAAAACATTAAATACTACACTAATACAATAAAATAAAATTAATAAATTACATGTTTTTTTTTTTTATATTTTCATGTTATTATTGTCAGCCAGAAAATACAACAGTTTTTTATTTAATTCCTCTAAAAATGTCAAAAGTCAGATATGACTGGTTGAAAGCACACGTTCCACATATATAAGTAAGGCCCAAAATACTTTATGCTGTATAACGTAGTAAACAGCATACGTCAACAATGACGTCAAGTATTTAAATCCGATTCAGCTTACCTATACATGCTAATTGGGACTGCCGACATCCGGCTCTAGGGTTTGTCATGAAATTTCACAGTCGGCAATGAAACTTGGTGAATATTGAAATCAGAAGTTGTCTGGTTACCTCGCCGCCAACTCGCTAACTGTGAAACTGCGCGGCAAGTAGAAATTGGAGTCGTTGTTATTCAACTGTACGATTTATACATATTTTTGAATCTATGCTGGAACGAAATACCTAATGACGGTTCAGCGGATCACAATGCCAATTTAGAAATGTACGAGTTTGCACCTTATACATTTCTAAACACATTATATCTAATTTGGACATCTCATAATTAGAAAACGAATGATCACCTCCTCGCTAGTGGCTTGCGTGCTAGTTTGCCGCTTAAAAAACTTCAATCACTGAAAAACGCTGTTTGGGCAGACCCTGCTAAGATGTTTATTTAAGATATTTTAAGAACTCCAGGCTGACGTAGTACCGGTTCGGGTCAGCTGACGCCCGTCGTCACCAATACAGTGTCACCTTTTAGAACCAATGGGGAAAGTGTTCTCTGATTCAAATTAAAAAGTACATTGGTCAATACGCCCATGGTGAGAATATGAATCAGGTGTTTTCTAAGTCGAAGGTAAAGCTAGTGGCCATTGGATCACCACTGCTCCATATGTGCATTACCGTCACACGGTTAAAGGCAAGTTTAAACTAATTAGCGGCTGAGAAGTTAGTCACGAGTGAGTGGCGGTAGCAAATTTTTGATGTCAGTGCGGTCTTGCAGAGGTACCTGCCTGACTTTATCTGTGTGGACCCGCGTTTACGGATCACTTCATAGCCGCAAATTTGTTTGAATGAAACTATATATGTTCAAAGGGCATGCCCACTTCATTATAGGGCATCTACATTCTCAATTTTCATAGTATCTCTTTCGAAAATCCTAAATCATTTGGAAAATCAATAATAATCTTTGTTACTTAAGTAGTCCTTCCAATGGTTTTATTTTTGTGATATTCGTGTTTAATTCTCGAGAAAGCTATTTTATTAATGATTTTAGTGTAGGTATAACATATATATGTGGGTGTGTGTGTGTGTGTGTGTGTGTGTGTGCGTGTGTGCACGAGCGAGCGGGTGTGTATGTATACGTAATTTGTTTTTATTGGAGTTAAGGGGAATTGAGTTTTGTATGAAACTTTTTATGGAATGAAGTACGACCTTGAAAAGCGACGAGATGCAACTTTCTTTCACAATTAGGTGGGAGGAGCGGCGTTGTGTAATGTATAAAAACGAGTATGGATTTGTTGGTTTTTTTTTGCTTACTTAAACCAATTATATAATTATTGTGTAACAAGCGATACGTTGTACTCGCGGATGGAAAGATTTCTAAAAATGACACTAGCACTCCTATCTGATGTTATCTGCGCATTTTTGCTATTGAACCAAATTACTAAACCGATTAAAATTTAAAAAAATTATGAAGAATTACTTCATTAATGAGAAACTCCATGGGTAATATAGACTATTAACATTTCACTTTGGCTTCATTTACATACTCGTGTTACTAAAGATTAAAAAAAGTATTTTACTCATAGAAAGCTACACCATCTTCAAGTAATATAGCATAATTTTTATTTTGTTACGAGAATTTACCCCGACTTCGTCCAAATTGGATTATGTGACTGGTAACGTAATCCAAATGGCATCGCGACGAGAAGCAGAATGAAAAGTCGAGACCGGGAGGGTCCGAAATCGAGATCGGGAGTAAGATCATAATCGACCGTGACACCTAAATAAGAATCAAAATAATAACCGGAATCGAAATAAGAAGAAATCAGAATCGAAAACGGAACCAGGATCTAAAACAGGATCAGAATTGGAATCCACCTAAATCTAAGCCGGTTTCAGAATCCAGTGATACAAAGTGGCGACGACGAACAGGACTGCCACCGAAAACGAGAACAGGATAGCTATCAGGATCATTAGTAATCAGTCAATATATAAGATGGAGGAATTTGTTCTAACTACACTGGCTAATGTATATATAAATGAAGGAATTACCACTCATTCACAGATTAACAACGAAATAACAAAAACCGCTAATGCTGAACTGATCATAAAATCTGGTCAGATAATACCTCGTATTATGACCCGCTAAAAATTATTTTTAAATATTCTCGTCTTGAGAGGCACAAAAGAGAAATGAATTTTTTATGAAACTTTCTTAAGCAGCGGACGTAGTACGAATATGAGAATTGGTATAAATACCGCTTATTAAAATGGCAGGACGAGTCTTTCACAGTTTCAATCATTCCCCCGACTTCGTCAGCATATTTGAACTATTAAAATTTTTTTCATCCTAAAAGTTATTCTACCAATAGAATAATAATATGCTGCCCTAGTGATATAGCATAAATTATATTTCAATTCGTGCCGTTGACGTCCGAAAAAAGATCGACATTGGTGTCCTTGGTCATTGAAGTGATATGAGCGTCGACGCAATAGATTTAAGACATGAAAAAATGGATCTTGATTTTGCTGTCTCTCGTTCTTGTTCTTACGCTTCTGAACGAATAGAAAATAAATAACAATATGTTAACTGTAAGGTGTAAAAGGTGTAAATATTGAATAAAAATACGTATTTTTTATGATTTGTAGGGGAGGGAAGGGCACTCCATACATGTAACAGTACTTGAAAAAAAATTTTTTTAGCAGACATCAACGAGTGGCACATGTTTCGATAGTTTTTTTAAAAACACTTTAAGGTTTCTAAGCATTTTTTCTGAATACGTGAATGATTTCTGAAATAATTGCAACGAAATTTGCAAAAATTTTGTCCCCCCCTTCTATTTTCTAAGCCGTATGTATGTCCAAAAAATATGAAAAAAATAACGAAGGTCGCAATTTTAGTCTGTAGTGCATTTATTTGTAAAAATTAGCTTCGGAATTATATAATAAGCATGGTCAGATATGCTATTGACCAGGTTTTTTTTAATATGGCAACAATTTAGCCTCCATAAAATTTTCTAGGGCGAGCATTGCCCACCCTCACATCATGCACATTCGCTCTATAAGTTTGTTTTGTCAGTCTACTTTTATTCTTCCTTTCCAGGTGGCCAAGCCCCCGCAACATACCCTTTTCTATTCTGCACAATCACCACATCTCTCTAACCACATCGTTCTCTGACATCACCACTTTTATATCTTACCTTACAAATACACTCCGCGTGTCCACTGCATTGATTCTACAAATGGAAATGGATTCTACTAATCGAAATGAAGTTTTGAAACAAAATTCCATTTTTACCTCTGTAGAAGTAATTCATTTTATAATGATTGCAGCTATTTAATATAGCTCATAAATGTCTTCCACAGCATAAAACTCTCGCTGAACTTTAATGTATACGGAAAGTTTTACGAAAAAGTTAAATTTAAAGTCTGAGGACGCTACGTAGGCGCGACGGCGGAGAGGTGCGCGGCGGAGGGGCGGGATATGTTGTTACTCCTTTACTATAACAGAATATTTCATTATACTTGCAATAAAAATAAAATACATAGAAAAGTACAGATGTAAGAAAGGTACTGATAGCCGTAGTCAAACGAGAAATGTTAATTGTAATTAATAAAAGTATTCGAACAATGTTTGTGTTTCATTTAAAACATTCAATGTATGTCTGTAATACAGATATTCACGAAACAGTAATGCCAAAACGCTATACAGTGACGTGACAAACCGCAACAGCATAGCGGTTAGCTTTTAGCGCCATTTAAAACGAAAATTCTAAATGCCCTTTTAGGGCGTCTATCGAGTTCACGAGATTCATAAATGAAAATTTCAGCATGTTTTTATCATCGAAGGATCAGTTACATATATTCTAAAAAATAGTGTAATGCGCCATCGATAATGCTGGTAGTGTTAAAAAAACTAAAATCTTTCTTCAGTTGGTGGACAAGTACTTGGCGCATGATTATAATACGCAACTTTTTTCATAGACTTTCAAGGAGTAAACGATCACGCAATACCACGCAATGCCAGGTGATCATCGCCGCCCGTGGACACTCGCACCAGAAGAATTGCTTGCGTGTAGCCGGCCTTTTAGAAATGAACAGGATATCTGATGGGGGTAATGAGCTACCGGAACTCTCACTCGCTGCACGAAACGGAACAGAGGAAGCCGCTATTCAACGTCTATATTCCGGTATCTCGGCGGTAGAATCGATCACAGCGTGGTTCCGCCACACTGTAAAGCCGTAGTCGAAGTTACACATCGGACATTCAATATATTGTCGCGTACCTCAAGCTTCTTCTAGATTTTTACACAGCGATATCGTAAGCTCGTAGCCGCGAGCAACAAGTATTTCTGGCCCCTCATGATTTATAAGATGCGTAGGACGGAATTAACCACTTTGCGGGCATTACCGGAATTTATATTATGTCCGCTCGATAAATCACGAAGAGAGAGAGAAAAAAAAAGGCATTTTTATAAGGCCCGAGAATTCACAAGAAGATATTGTGATTCTTGTGAGAATATTCGCTCGTTTCACATTTAAAATGTTCGCTTGTCGCGAGCGTCGCCGATTCTTGTACTAGCTTATTTTTAGGATACTCCTTTTATAAGACAACAGAGGTATTACGATTTCCTATTACAGAGCACGACAAAATAGTTGTACTGCGTTGTAAACTTAGTTTTGCGTAATTTTGTACTTTTGTTCATATAAATCAGCAATAATGAAATGCAATGAAAAGTTAGATATCATCGTGACTGGAAATTAGCAAGATAGCACTTGCAATGCGGAGTTATAAATGCCTTATTTGCATACATTTTATTGCATTTTAATACATACAAGTACTTGTTTTGATAGCTTATTTATGCCATTTCAAATGTCAAAAATCTTACATTTTTATTTTAGAAAAAAAAATGTTAATTTATTTTTATAGAACAATAATAATATTGGGGAAATGCCAAACTTTTAAGAACACAAATCGACCGATTAATAAATTTCATTGAAGCGAGAGAGACATGTAAACCTCGAACCGTACGGAGATCTGCAGTTTCTGCTTAACCTTTTCATAAAAGGCGTCAACTTACGAATGAATCAAAGTAAAATTTCAAGTTGAGAGTTGTGTTTCTTAATTTACTGTATTGTATTAATATCTCTTGCTATAAGTATAAAGCATATGATGATATACTATACATTTTTACTCATGAATATATTTGCTGTCAATTGTTCAGTTTTCAATACACAACATGGACCGTCTGGAAAAAAACAGTAACCAGGCTGCCATATCAAAAGAATGATATGCATCATCACGTTAGTATAAGATCAAAATCGTTCGTTCCCCTCAATCAATTGAAAAGGGTCTACTGTGCGCGCCAAACTTTATGAGCATTTATTAAAGTTAGCAACGAGGGCAGAGCGTAGCCATTGTAGAAGAAAACTCACCTAAGAATTATCAAAATATGTTACTATATGACTTATTTGTCATCTACTTCAAAGTATTTCATCACTATGAGGTTAATAATATAAACATTTTCCGTAACTGGACACTGAATAAGTACATCTTATTCAGTAACTGGACACCTAGAGACCTTAAAGGTTTCTAGGTAAATACAGTGACGCTGGTCGGATAGCGATAGATATATAGCGCTGTCATATTTATAGCAAAAAATAAAACTAACTGTTGAGTTGTTTTGCGATTTGATTATAATTTATTCTGAATTAGGGAGTCGAAATTGAAAATAACTAAAACACGCTTATCAATGGTACAAAACACGCATATGCATAGAGTACATTATTTCAATGCGTCTTCGTCGAAGTTTTTGTAGCAGCTAGCATCTCTAAATTGTAAAATTCAAGCAGATTTGAAAATGACTCGTCTTTCGTCTATCTACTTTTCATGTCTTCTAACTAGAGGGCGTGGCTGAGCGACGCAATGGCGGTTTGCACACTGCTTTTATATGATAATAAATATAGTTTTAAAAAACTAAAAAAAATACTATTTTAAAGCACATCAAATTGAAAAGTGAAAAATAATTCTTAATATAAGCTGAAAAAAATAATGAAAAATTGCGAAAAATACTAGTGTTATTGTGGGAAAAGCGTGGGGCGTTTTGTGCCACATTTTTCGTATACAGAGCAATCCACGCTTTTTCTACAATAATACTCTAGTGTTTTTCGTAATTCTTCATTATTATTTTTTGCTTATATTAAGAATTATTTTTCACTTTTTAGTTCGATCGATTGTTAGTTTTTTTACAGTTTTGTCTTTCCTCAACAGTTGCTCTATCATCATTTTTCCATTGTTGCTATCGTTAATTTTAGTAATCTTCTAAGTCAATACTTACTGTTAATATTTATTGATGTGTAAACAGTTTCGAACATCATCAGCCACTTGCACTCACGCAGATGATACGTGACGAAATTATTCGATTCTGGCGATCTTGATCACGATAACGAGATAAACTTATCAAATTATTGTACTGTCATCGATTCTTGATAAGTGTGCAAAGTTTGAATTAAATCTGTCCGTTCAAATTGGGACAAAATCGAGTCCAAAGGAGTCGGTTACAAACAAACAAGCTCACAAACTCACAAACCCACAAACTTACAAACATAAAAGTGAAGCTAATAAAAGCGTGTTAAAAATGCTAATGGACCAATTCACTCGACGCTATATCTGCACACGTGGTATCTTACAAACAGCAATTGAACACATTGGTAATGCCAATATCTTGGTCGAACATCTATCGATGGATTTAATTATCGTGAGCTTGCATTTGGATAGTGTTGTAGAGTAAAATTAATATCGTTAATTTTACAACACTATCTAGCGATGTAAAACTAATCATTCTTATAAATATGGGTGACATTTGTAAATATTGAAAGCGAATCCGGGTCAATATCCTAAAAAGGACTGATATTGTGAAATCGAGGAAAGGATTGGAAACGACATCGCTAGAGAGGGACAAAAATTTTTTTCCATAGAAAAGAATTTTTAGAAATAGAAAAGATTTTTTGTCCCTCTCTAGCGATGTACATATACACTGGAATGAAGCTACAGACGGCTGATAATATTAAATAAAAACGAGTGGTGTCGTGGGACACCAGATAGGAACGAAGTTCCTTCCGCTAATGTAGAATCGACACAATTTGCAAAAAAAAAAAAATATAATGTACTTTAAGTGTTATGACAGGAATATGTTTTATTATAAGATGCTACTTAAATCGTTTGGTGATCGTTGTAGTGGAATTATGACATTTACTCCTTACTATCTGTTCTTCAATCATCGTCATTTTCTGTTCTTGTTGTTAATTCTATTTTCGAAAAAAATTACGATTATTATGATTTATTTCTTATATTTTACCGACATATATTTGTTAATAGAAAATAACCCCGACCGATTCTCGGTAATCGCGCGAAGTCGTAAACAAGTCGCGCGGCCTCATGCCAGCCGTGCTCGGTGTGATCCACCAATCAGCGCTCGCCGTTCGCCGAGCTCGCGTCACCTTGCGTCAATAAACGCGTAGTAAAATAACGACATATCTAAAAATATACGACTGTCGCGCCTGCGCACGTCTCATTTAACGGTTTTATTCCACTGACTTTTTCTTATGGTTTTACTCCACGGACTTTTTCCACGGACTTTTTCTTACGGTTTTACTATCACATTTTTTCAGTTCGGTCGCGCAGCGAAATCCCTATCTCCTTCAAGCCCGCCGTAAGGAACTTCGTTCCAATATTTCACTTTTTTTCGATATGGATTTGTGCTACAAAGACACGAGTGACGAATTTGTAACGTCTCATATTTTAGTATACGAAATGCACCGATGAAAGCACAAAGGTACAAAGCGAAATACCTCTTTCCAATTCTACTCGTCGAAACATCCTTTTGTCGCCGATATGTCTAAACTAATATGATGCTGTGGTTTCAGTCGACATGAGTTATTGTAATCCAATGTAAAGATCACTCAAACTGTAATTAACAATTGAAAATCGTACACTCGAGGAGCGACGTGTGGAGGTGACGTGTGATATTGCGAGCGCGTGTTCATATCTCAAACCCCTCGAACGTTAATTATTCAAATATCCGCATAAACTAGGACTAATAAGACCTAGCGTACTGTAATACTGTATAATAATTCAGTATTTACAGTATACTAGGCGGATCTACAAATACCCATAAAATATACTATACTATTTTTCATAATTTTTCAACGGTTATCAGAAACTTTATTGCCTTGGTTACGTAATATTTAAAAATTTGGATGTAGAAAAGTGTTTTTTTTAGAGATCATAGATATAAAATTCATATTAATAAGTGTGTGGTTTCTTTTTAAAACAGATGCAAACATCCCAAGCTTAATGTGATAGTATGTATGATTGTAATGTTGAAATAAAAATATTTATGAAGGAAAACACTCATCAAGAATCACAGTCGCATGTAAATTATACAGTATCATCATCAAAATGACAACGACTAATATTATCTATGTGCGCCGGAGTTTAGTAGCATCATGCATTAGAAACCATACTAAAATAGCAACTGCCTATCAGGCCTTTTAATTACTTTTAGGAAACTAACGTACACGAGAGCAACTGACAGACAGACTCTGAAAGTTATGAAGATTGTAACAAGTCCTAATGGCAAATGATTCTAAATAGTTAAGGTTATACTTACCACCTAAGTAATTACGTCAAAGGAACATAACTTCTGATACGAATATATACTTATTTTTTCTACTAGAAAAAATATTTTAAACAGTATAATATAATCGCGGTATTGTCCTATTTTTAGAAATTTTAATTTTCAAACTTTATGCACGGTGTGACTTTAATATTCAAAATCTTTCTATATCCTTTAAATACATAACTTACAGATATATATTTCTAGTCCTTCGAGCCGGATCTGTTATAGTTTAATCATATTTACTTACTCCCTGAGCCGAGTGAGATCGGTCCGATAGGCCTTATAACCTGTCAAAACGTAAATTGGCCGAAGCACCCTCGCCTAACCTTTGTCTGCGCAACTCGTTAATGACAAATCACTCCCTCAAGACTACACTACGAAGATAAACTAATGGAATTTATGCAAATTTTGTTTACGAGACCCGTAAGTATTCATGAATGATTCATATTCTCGCTGTTGCGGTGTTAAGCTGACACATTGCGAGACAGATATTTTAAAATTGCTCGAATTCTACTCGAAGACACAATTGTTCGGGAGTCTGGATTATGACACCTGCTTCTGAGGGCCACGGTGCAGGTATTCATAACGCAGGTGGTACTAGTTCACAATCCGTACGGCACATGTTCACTGTTACAAGATTCACATTGTTATTGGGGTTCTGAGCCAATAAGGCAAAAATGGAACCCTTATAGTTTCGTCATGTCCGTCCATCCGTCCGGCCGTATGTCACAGACATTTTATTCAAGAACTGCAAGACGTATATTCTTCTTCTATATAGACGTATATAGGTTAATAACAAAAATAAATATTTCTAGGGGGGCACTCCACATATGTAACAGAAGTTCAAATATTTTTTTTCAGCAAATAACAAAAGGACGTAAATGTCACGATGATACGCTCTTTTGCTGATACACTTAATGTACACTGGTATAATAGCAATAATCAACATACCTACTTGTTTCTATAGTTATAGGCGACTAAAGTGCTTATAACTATTCTGTGCAGGAAATATAGAAAAAGTGCACTTTTTTCATTTATAATGCATTTCTTTGTAATAATAGCCTTTACCCTAGAATAAGCATGGTTCTACATGCTTTTGGCCAGTTTTTATTATTTGGAACTTCACTATATCATTATTATTAGAAATCTGACGTTAAATTCTAGCGATAAATTTACAGAACTTTTCATAAAATACTTTTTCAATTAGTATCTATTTAAATCTGTAATACTACATAAATCTGTAGATTTTGGCTGTATATACAATACAATTTTCTTTTTGTGTAATTTTGTGATTGATGAATGTTTTATGACGTAATGACTCCAATTCTGTTATTTTGAAACTTAATATCCACGTGTATCGAACGATTCTCAAAAGCTTATATTTTTTCTTCGTTATATTGTTGGAGACTAATATATGATAGACTTCAGATATTTTTTCTTTGATATTGTTTTTCAACTCTTCAACAACGATGACAAACGTGTAGAAATTAAAAATATGTGATTATCAAATATTAAAAGGCTTTAGTAATCTTACATGGTTGAAATAAATAGTAATAAAATATGTAGTGAGCACATATATTCACTAGAAAATTTAAAAGAAAAAGGAAAATATTGAAAAAAAAAACGAAACGAAACGAATTGGAGGAAAACCTAGAAGAACCTTAACAATAGATTTATAGATTTTATATTATTATGATTTATTATTGTTATTATTATTATTTACGAGCGAATAAATATATCGATGGATTTCATATAGTCATTATTAAGTCAGTTCAAATGTTTTTATTCAAAAATCGTTCTTAGACATTAAAAGCCTTATTATATTTGTATTTAATTTTGCATAGATTACAACTGAGAATCCGATGTCATTCAGCCCGACTCGCGCTTAATTCTTTTCCCATTTTTTTTTTTTTAATTTCCAACGAACGATAGATCCTCCATATAAAAAGCCACCCATTTCCATGACAGACGGCTAATTCACTAAACGAATCGCTCTGTAACCATTTTTCCCTAAAATGTGATAGGTTCCGTCAAGATAATTTAATCGGGAAGTTTTAAGTACACAGCGAACGATGAAACTCACTTTGCTTTTAATCAATATCCAGCCAAAAGTTTGCGAGCACCGGCGCATATTGCGAAATGAAATCTAGTTTGTTGAATGATATCCAGCAAAGGAAATTTCGTCTGTTAGGCGGAATAATTGCGAGAGTATCGTAAACCGAAGAGAAACACGCACACGCACGCGCCAAAAAACGCGCGCGCGCACTAGTCATTTCGTATTAGCGTGGCCATGTATAATACAATTATCCTCACTCACGCGTTGGGATCGAGACGAGATGAGATGGAACTCGTCTAGGCGCGAGATAATACATGGAGCGAGGGAAGAAGATGGAAGACGAGGACGAACAGGGCAGGATGAGACAGGACGAGACGGAGCCAACCGTGTTGGTAGGTGGTAGTTGCCTATCGAAAAGGAAAAAAGCAAATCAAGGCATTACAGGAAGATAAAAACACACAGACACTATAGCATACACGTTGTAAGCTAGAACAATAATATCGATATATATATATATATATATATATATATATATATATATATATATATATCGATATTATTGTATTTAAGCTGCTAAATGAAAATTATTTGTAAAAACTAATGATATTTATTTATATTAAACGAAATTTATACTCTTTTCGGAACCCATCATTACGTTTAAAATCACGATATGCGTTTATTGATAACTTTAAATTTTATCTTTATTTTGATATCATATAATATACAAATAAATAATTAAATTAAAATGACCATATTTCGTTAACGAATACAAGAGATTATTACAAAGAGATAAATACCTATGGCGAAATATTTTCATGACTTTATTATATTATATACTATTTAAATGATGTACCGAAGTGTATGTGCAGGCGGCATCACATGAATCATGAAAAACGCTTAAGATAGGATTTCTAAACAATACAAATTTAATTTATTTAAATATTTTATGTGTAATTAAAAATTATTTCACAACTTAATCCTACTCAATATTAGGCCACAGAACTACTCATGCCATGTGACCGATTAATATGAGTAATTTACAAAGGATTTTATTTATTTATACATATTATATTATAAAACCTATTAGATTACTAAGTTTCGTGTGATCTCACACTTCATTTTTTTGCTACTACGCTAATCTATAATTAGATTATTAACACATTCTGGAGGAAGTTAAAGAAGTTTCATTATCATGAGTTATCAACCTAAGACCGATGGGTTACAAGTCTCACTCAATGTTTCCCATTCTTGGCGTTCACCATTCAAAGCTGTTATCGCCCGAGCTGCCATAACTGAATATTTTTTATTTGTTCACTTCAATATTAAACAGGTAACAATATAAAACTGTACAACTCTCGACACAGATTAAATTTCATTCCTACCTGTTGCAGTAATACGACTTTTGCAATTGGACAGCAGTCGGTACACCTTTGACGCATCAAAATGTTGCGTGTTAACCTTTATTTTAAAAATTTTAGTCTAAGGGAACTTTAAGTTGAACATGTACAGACAACCCGAGTCGTATCGCTACAAACTTAAGCTCTTTACGATACAGCTGCACTATCGAACGGGTTGCAAGTTTAATGCGTTAGTGATGTAGCGTATGAGTTTAAAAAGAATACATCGACAACAATAAATGTAATGAGATAGGAAAATTTCCATAAAAAAATATGGTTCTATTACAAGCATTTCTAGATATGAATCGTATATATGAATTCATAAAGTATGTCTCGTATTAAAAAAAAATAATATTCAATTGGAATTTCGTATCGGATTACATATTATTTACTGTTATTTAGTTTAGAAACAACGAGAACGAAAAATAAAAATAAAAAAGAAGCGCCTGATAGAGTTAAACAAATGAAACCTAAATGGTTAAATCAATGAATTAAATTATATATTTTCTTACTATCACAGTTAATTGAAAAAATACAGATCCCTACGTTCAACATAATATAAAGTATATAGATATCTACTTTATATTTCAGCTGATGAGATATAATATATTATTAACATCGTTGGCCGTAACCCTCTAAATTTTTTTATGTATTTTTTTAGTGAGTAATGATCAGGAGCTGTTATTGTTGAGAAAATGTTTTTTGATGATAGTGTATTAAGATTTAATAAACTATTAAATCCTTTTATCCTAAACTATTAAGTCCTTTACCTAATCGATAATATTGAAATATAGAAATAGTAAAAGCAGTAGTAACCACAAATATATAAATAATGGTCTTAAAGAAAATACATGATACAGAAAGTTACAGTCTGTTCCGAATATAAAATCGATGCTTTTGTCATTAATGCGTTTGCTACATTTTAGTTCTGATGGTTCTGGTTCGACAGATCACCTACTGCTGCTTCTGAACTGCTGTTCAGAGCTGAGTGCTGAATGCAACCAAAACGTTGGCTCCTCAGGGTTCATTTAAAAAAGGCCAAATCGAAGGTGAACAAAACATTCGATGTTAGACTATCACGAAAGCTTTTGTATTAATATTTTTCGTAATATCTCCAAAATTACAATTTGAAATTATTGAAACAAATCTGTAAAATTACTTAATAATTTGAACCACAATCGTAACGGATCCATTCAGTTATATAATTTAATTGATGTATTAAGACAGAATCCACGTCTACGAATATTAATTGTGGAAAGTAATCAAGTCTTCTTTCTTTGCTCGAGATTGGGAGGTATGTAAATTAAAAGCGCATACGCAGGTAGGGCGGGTCTGAAACCTACAGAAATATACACCTGAAAATTTGATATTTTCGGTTATGGTTGTTAGCTCGATAGCTTTGACGGCTTCAACTGATGCTCTGAACGTACGGACCGTCCTGTGGGTGATCGTTAAGCAATCTACGCGGTATGGAAAGTCACCGAGACTTTTGAGACATGGTCCATTTGTCCCGTTCGTGTGTACCGGCGCGGGACCGTCCAGGAATGCGACCGGAGCGACGTATTTTAGTCGCAATGACGTAGCAATTATTGTTATGGAATAATTATTCATTCATTCCCAGGCTTTCATTCTTAATAAATTTACGGAATATATCATATTCATATACATACGTCTGGCTTTTTGGCGTTAATCAACTATAGAAACTTATGAAATCAACAAGTTTTATAATATAATCGTTTTCAATGATACGAAATGATGATTGCGATGTATTGAACGGCTCACCACTTGTTAAAACTTTCTTTTGTCATTAAGATGAGTGCAAAATATATTTCATGCAGCCAAATAAATGAACGTCATTACCTCGGTCCAATTTCAAAGATTGCGCAGAATAAAGTATCGATAGGGCCGTCACATCACTGATGTCATGGCATCTATCGATGTTCGAAGGCGAACGAGGAGAGCGCCCCGATCACACGGATTAGCGACATTTTAATAGCGCCCAATACTATCGACTTTAACGTCGGCAATATAAAGTCGACTTTACAATATCGGAAATTTTCTCCTTATCGAGATCTTTCGTGAGATTTCATAAAGGACTTTCGCCTTAAAGTTCAAGATATAAGGTCGCTTTTGGATTGATAATTGTTAAATCAACCAATAAACCCGCGGAGCTGATTAGCCGTAAGTCCGAGATACAGCCTTCAGCTTTTCAGCGTTGATAAGGAATTGGGCAATTTAAAGTGTACGGAAGAAATTCTCTCAAAATTAGAGGACTCATAATTGCAGGGGCCGCCCATAACTTCGTCTTCTAATTAATTCGTCGCAGCGGCACGCGTCAAGTAAAATGTTTTGTCGTTCTTCGCGCTTACAAGTGTCAGATTGCGCTTCGATTGAACACGGACGTAAGTGTAACGCCAACGTTATTTTTCCTCATATGTCTGTGTACATAAATTTATTTTTATGTCTCTAATATGAAATATTTTTGATTAGTTTCTATCAACACACTCCCAGGATTAACGCTACCACATTTTTTTTCCAATTGAGAGCTTATACCTCCATATTACATGAGTGCAGCTTGGAAGCTTTTGACGGTCATTATCATCTATGCGGTAAGCAAAAAAGTCAATGGTCAAATCGCACACCATGATCATAATTTGATGATATGGAACAAAAAAGCTACAATTTCTGGAACACTTGGACAGCATGACAAATAAAGATTGATAGAATAATACAAATAAATAGACAAATATGGATACGTACTTAGTTATGTATAGACAGATAGAGTTAGATAGATAAATAAATACATATATAGAATTAGATATAGACAAATAAATAGGTATATATAAATAGATATGGATATAGACTAAATTAAATAAATGAAAAGAACACATAGTGTCGTATAATGTCTTACTACAATTTTTAGATATAAATCGGTCTTTAATCGGTTCTGCAGCCTTCAACAACGCCAAGCGATTCAGTAGTAAGATAGAGTCTCTTGATAAAGTATTGATAAATATCCCAGATATTTATATAAAAATAACTGGCCCGACAGACGTTGTTCCGCACTTTCTTGTATGTGACTTGTCCGTATAGTTGATGCCGGCGGCTCCGTCATCATGGACGTAGGATGGATTTTTACTTCTTTCGTATCGATCGATGTCAATTTCAGTCGCGGTCTCGTTTTTGATTCCGATCCTGGGCGCAAATTTCATTCTGATCCTGTCCTCATGATCATGATCCTTTCCGACCTTAGTCCCGTCATCAATTTCGGTGCATTTCCAGTTTTCAATTCTGTTCTCCGTTTAGCTATCAACTCTGAGTGCGTTACAATGTACTCAAAAATTTTTGAGCGTTTTTTTTTTTGGAAACCTTCTCCGGCGTGCGTACAACATATCGTCAAAGTTTCACCATAATCCGGTCGATAGATTAGATACGCATAGAAGACAAACATATTTACATTGGTTTTGTATTATATAGATTATTATTGGCCGAGACTCTTCGCTTTTCAATATAGAGAGATTTCCTACATGTTGTGTATCGATTGGTGACGCTCTGTCCATCATAATTCCGATCCCGCTGCTTGTCGTTGATTTCGTCTCGGTCTAATTCCAGTTTAGCTCCCGATCTTAATTCTGATTCCTTTTGTGATTCAATCTCAATAAATTATTTTATTTTCAAGGATTTTTTTTCGTGGAAATACTAAAAATGATTACGATAAGAAGTACGCTAAATGAATCCCAGTGAGCTCCTCTATCTTCAAGCGAAAATCGCATCGTGTTCTGTTCAGCCTTTCCAAAGATACCCCTGAAAAACAAACAGACAATCCTGGTAATAACAAACACAACAAAAAGAATTGTCCAATTTGGTTCAGAAGTGATTCGTGAAATAAACATATAATTCTCAAATGACGGTCAATTAAATTATTTCATAACGTTTTTTGTGAATGTTTGTTAAATTGAAATTTGTGGTGTGAAAAATTCGGCACAAACACGCCACGAATAAATATAGCTGTAACTATATAACATACATTGGATCCACATATCGAAACGTATTGTGGTTTCTATTTAATGCCCATATAAAGTGAGCACAAAGAACCAATTTTTTTCCTCATGGGCCGCACACAACGCCCAGAATATTTTATTTTATATTTTTGGGCACTCGAGGTATACGAGCTATATATATATTTCTATCACACGATGGGTATGATTTGAGCATAAAAAATACCTTTCGCTTTTGTACATATCTAATAATAGTATCTCGCATTACGTTTGTATTGCAGAAATAATGAGTTTATTACCAAATAAATGCATCTCATTAAATAAACACCGTACGGAGTTGTGTAGAAAAACAACAAGAAATATGACGGATTTCACAGAAGACATCTTCAGTTTGGTGGCGTTGTATGTACTGAAAAGTAATGAAAAAAAAACTATGCAGCTCATAAGCTCTTGTAATGAAAGGGTTGTCTAAGACAAAAAGGGTTTCCCCAATCGGACTAGTGATACCTAAGATTAAGCGTTTAAACCTATACACCTTATATACATAGATATAGTGACTAGAGTAGAAGAAGGTATGTGCGGCGGTTTGGCCGTATGGTATGGATGAATGATGTAGACTGACAGACCAAATCTACAGAGTGAATGTGTGTGATGGAAAAGTCGGCAAGAGTCGCCCTACAAAATATTATACGGACTAAATTGGTAGCATATTAAAAAAAAAAAAAAGGGGGCCCAATTTTAAGCACCCGAAACCGATGAGTTTGTATTAAAAGATCCATGGACGTTAGCAAAGATCGTACTATAAGGAAATATATAGCCTCTGCCTACCCTTCCGGGAAATAGGCGTGAGTTTATAATAATAATAGTATATCGTTTAGTGTGATCTCGTTTACTTGAAACTTTAAAATTTATTTGTACTATCCTTACAAGTTTTATACAGTCTGAATATATGCTCCTGTGGAATTTGAAAATTCCTTACCTTTTACTTTGCTTATTATTTTTCGTATGATCACGGTTTTTTTTAATAAAATTAATAGTTTTCTAGGGTTCCGCTCGGGTAACCATATAATGAAATACTTCACTTTCTCTTGATTAAGATTTCATTTATGTTCATGGCAGTTAGGAATTTTGAGAATTCCTAAATATCACGAGCATAAGTGATCACGATTCCGAAATTTACAAATACAATCAGCCAGCTGCTTATTGCTCTATGGCTTTGTATAATATATTTTATGTCTAACTAACAGACATCGTAGATCGCTAACGTCCCCTGCACTTGTAATTTTAACTGAGCAATAATGGTAATATGCAAATTTGTCCATTGGCATCTTGGAAACCAATTTAGCCATTTTAATAAAAAAATATACTTTGATAACGTTTTTATTTTCAAACTTATTTGAATTGGTGTTTTCTTTCGTAAAACGCGGTTAATTATTTTAAACTTGCTTTACAACACTGCGTCGTAGAATTTTAAGGGAATTACATTATTCCTGTGCAATTTAATGTTTTGATGTAATATCGAGAAATCAGTAACGGGATAACGGTTTCAACAATAGATAGCAATACGTGACATAAGAAGTTGATTCCCAGGGCAAACTCAAAACATGCAAACCAAAGCTCGGTTGCACGTGTACTTTTTGTTAGAGGTAATACGTATTCCATGTCCATTCTCTATTGTGAAAACCCCCTTATACCTATTTTCGTACTAACAGGTGGCTCAGTAAAAACCTGCAAAAACAGACGGTTCAAAATTAAAACCCATGTTGTGTTAATAAAACTATAGCAGATGCATAAATGGAACAGCAATGGAGAGATAACGAATCACGAATTAGGAAATGGATACGAGAGGATACGATTGTTCCGGAGCCACTCTAGAACGTACGGTTCCGGTTGAGCGCAAGAAGGCGTGTGCACTAAAGTGTTAAGAATTAAATCCCGGATAATGTATATGGAAGCCGTGCGGAGTTGGTGCTAAACGTATCCCTGCTGATGAGATCGGGATTGGCGCGGTTAAAGGGAGCCTTACAAATTTTTAATCTCCGTGCTGACTTTCCGAGTGTTAATTTTGCAGCAGCGCAGCACACGGCTTCGTGCATTTTTTTCATAATTCGTTGCTTGTTATTTATTAATATTATTTATATATATACTTGACATAATAATGACATATATACAAGTAAAATAGGGACTTAATCGGAAAATATGTTTTTATTTAAATTTTTTCAAAAATTTTTACCTCTATAATGAAGTCAAATATCAAAGTCGAAATAGTTGTGTCGATACAAGATCTTTATGCTATTATTTGTGTTCATGACTATAACCCATAGATATGTTTATATTTTATAAATATGTGAAAAATAAAATTTAATTTTAGTGCTCGTACTGAGTATTCGAGAACCTACAATCTAAATTTCGAAAAATTAAAAATATTATTCGATTTCAATTTTGCCTATTATCAGGTAGCAAAGTTTTGTTAAACTTACTATAATTGGAATAATATTATACGTGTATTTATAAATTTGTTTGGACAACGTGTAAAAAAGTTATCGAACCTTTATAAAGGTGTATAATTATGTCGTAAGAAATCTGAATTTAACAAAAATGTTGTATTTATTGCCTTCATTAAAAATGTCGTAACCCCATTAAAAGTTGCGTAATTATTTTTTAAAAATATGACAAATTTTACATTACGTATTAATTATGTATGAATTAGCTTTTATGAATGAAAATAAGGTCGCTGTATTATTTTTCTTTATCTGTATGACTACAAGCTTGTCACTAGAATATATGTGGGCGAATGTTCAATATCAGCTATGCTTGGAATTGGACCTTCCTTAAAAATATTTTTTATATTATAATGTTATATGTACTTATTTGAAATTTTCTTTTTAAATAAAATTTGCAATAACAAGAAGTCAATACGATATTACGATTCGTTCGTGCAAAAAATACACTCTATATTCGTATAATATTTAAACAATTAGGAATCATGATTATTTATAAAACCGTCAACGGTATTTCTCACTCGCCATTATTCGAGATAGTAAGAAGAGAGGACAGACTACGACTCTACCTACTTTGCAAAAGTTAACGTTGCAAAAGATAACATAAAAGTTGATGTCTGGAAATGTGTAGAATGGAACATATCCATAAATACTCATATGTTTCACGGAATGCATATGAGTATTTATGGATATGTTTCCTTTTAGAAAAAGTTATGGATTTTCATTTTTTCATAGCCAATGAAGATTTGTTGCGCTTAGGAAATCTGTTTAAGTCTTGCTGAAACAGGACACGTCTGTTGTTACATAATATAAGTAACATAATATTTTTTTTTTATCGATACAAAGTTTAAACATTATATAGTGTTTATATAATGTTTAAACTTTATATGGTAATGGTCCCAAAATGGAACTTCGAGGAAACTCGGAACTTATAATTACGATGTAAATCTATTTATTACAACTTTTTGTGTTCTATTAATAATATACGACTTAAACCAATGCTGACATTGGTTTAAATCAGAGATAACTTCTGAAGTTTATCTCTGATTCCGTTAAAGCCAAGTTTTTGAAGAAGCAACATGTGATCTGCCTTATCGAAGGTCTTTCGAAAATCAGTATATACAAGTATCAGTTCGGAGATTATTATCTAAGGCCCCGAATATGGGGGTTGAATAAATTAGTAAATAAGTACTATTAGATCTCGTTTGAACAAATCGATGTTGTTCTAGAATAATAATTCGTTGTATTTGAGGATGAATGTCATCATGTACTAAACGCTCAAACAATTTGGATAAAACATTTAAAGCAGATATAGGTCGGTAATTGTCTTGCGCCTCCTTTATGTACCGTAATTTTATTGGCTACTTTCCATTCATTAGGGAAAACACCATTTCCTAAATATTTCTCATACAACACATACAGTGGTGTACAAATAACATTAGCGATGTTTAATTAATAATTTCGGTAGATATTATGATGAAGGTATGTGATCAGCTCCTGATCCTTTAGTGACATCTAGATTATTTAGTTCCTTGACTACAATATCTTGGTTGGCTACAATAGCTTGGAGGTTGAATTATTGTTATATGATACAACTAACTGTCCCGCCCGCTTCGCTGGGTAATTTTTATTATAAATAAAATGGCGAAGAATTTCCGGAATTCTAAACATGAGTAGCCTAGAACCATCTACAAATCATCCCGCATCGAATGGTCCCAGTCCCATGTCTATACGTTTAGTCGTTTTTAGTGATTGGCGAACAAAGACAACCTATTTTCATTATATATCTATAGATTTTGGACATTTTTGAATGTTCGTTTTTTATTTAATACATACATCCAAAAATATTTAACGCTACTATCCTCGACCACATGCAAATAATCTTGGTAATATTTATGCGATTCTTTTTAAACATACTTCTATATATAGAAAATACATCATAGTCACATATATTTTGAGTTTTTTTTACATATTATCCAGGTCCATTTTTAATTAATAAATATTTAAATCAATGCAGGCGTGTAATATATGGAGAATGAGAGGGGTCAAATTTTTTGAAAGGTTATAATTACGATGTTTTGTAAGTTTGTATATAAATTCATAGAACCGTGACAGTTCACTTTCGGCGGATAATTCATCGAGCTCTTTTAACCAGTCTAAATCAATAGTCGATGCTTTTATTACTGCGTGATCCGCTTTATAAAAAATATATTTTTGAAGAGGTTTTCGGGGGAGATGGTTAATTCGGGCGTAAGCCCGAATAGGAATCAGGACGAAAAAAGGAGGATGTATGGCACTTGGAGGCACCAAGGAGAGTCGCTCAGGGAATATGCTATAGTCCACCAAGTCTGTAATAAAGAGATCTAGAATTCTATTCTTGTTGTTTCGTTATTTATTTAACTTTGCAGCTTTAATGTGGAAATAAATTAAATCATATGTCAGTTGACCGAGTGCACAGGAGGAGTGACGTCAGGGATGCTGTGAGCTCCTTGAGTGCACCAGTTCAATAAGGGCAGATTATGGTCGCCGACTACACAGCAGTGCGTCACGTCTAGAGTTGTGATATTGTCTAATTAGGAGTTGAGATGTATGTCGTAGACGTCGCCACTTCGATTCGGCGGTACATAAGCCGCACCAATAACGCAATTTTTTCAGCTGCCCGGCGGGATCTGTTCTAATGCGTGGTCAACACGTTCGCGCTGAGGGGCAGACGAGACTAGATCGGCGGCAAGGATCTCTCCGAGTGTCGCAATTGCCACTGCACCTACGTAACTGCATAACGTGAATCAATGGATTCATCAATACACGGTGCAGGAGTCAACCACGTTTCGGTTAGCGTGATAACACCGTAGTTGCGGAATAAAATATATGCAGTTTCGTTCGTGTATACTGCTGCCAATTTTAGCCATTCATAAGTAATATAATATTAATTTTTAGTTGTAAAAAATTTACATATTCGCATTAATGTATGTTCGAATCTAGCAAGTTGGTATCAACAGAGAGTATTGAAGTGGCAATAAAACATAAAATTGGTTAATGAATAATCTACATATGCACAATAAACGTAATGCAAAGTTGATGGCAAAAGAACGCGGCAAATCCGTTGAAGTTTTAAGCATATAAACTCCTACTACATCAAACAGTAGTAACATGTGACAATGAGTGCGATATAAATAGAAAACCTTGTAGTGTAGATTCAAATTCAATGTACATCATTATTTATATTGGTCACAAGTTGGAAGTAATTATGATGTTTTGTATAGCTTGTAAATTTCATATGAATATGCGAATTGTAAATACCTTCAACGCGGACGTGTACAGCCGTCAAGCGCAAAAAAACATTCATGAGAACAAAGGCCATGCAGCATGTATCGCTTTCCACATATTGCATAGAGTTATCACGGTGATAACAATACGTACAATACTGTACAAACAAGATTAATATTAAACGTTTAAAACTATTCACTTGTACAAAATATAACAATGAGACTATATCTACAGTGATTCCATGAAATGCCATAGATCGAGTAAATGCATAGATAAGACAATTATTTTCTAATATTTCTAGAAATTAAAATGGGTACTAAGAAAAACGATCGATGACGAAGCCAAGATTCCTGATTATTGAAATGAGGTTCTCATTACGTCTGTCTGGAAGTTAGATAACTTTACAGATTTCATTGACGAGCTTGTTGTTCCAGATTTTAAATTATATGAGTCAACATTTTTATTTCATTTGGTTCGTATTCAAAGATGAATTGTTTCTTCTCAATTTCAGAAATTCTTCTTTGTAGAGTATAGTTACTTTGACATAATTCTGAAAAAAACTGAGAAATTGATTGCCCTTTTTAATGTTCTTAATTCTCCCACCCTCCCTTTTGAAACAATTTACCGTTTTCCTTGTTATAGTATTTGGAAAATCCTTAAAGTTTTTCAGTTATACTGGACAAGAATCATCTGTTGTAATACGATTTCTAAGCTTGACAGAGTTAAAAGGGGTTAAGTCACTCTTAGTTGGTGTATCGTGATTGACGGGTGAATTAACAAAACTATTGTGTCATTGGAGCTATTCAATATTTATACCATAGCTAAAGGAACTGTTCGTATTGAGATTTAGCTTTAGTCAAGTTTTAGCTCTATGGTAGATTGATGTATTTTGTTACGATCGCGCTCACAAACAGCGCAAGTGCACAATCACTATGCGTTAATAATCGAACTTTATGTCTGGAACATAAGATTCACTTTGAAGAAATTGTTTTATTAAAAAAAAAACTCCTTAGATTTTAGTATTATATAAAACACGTCTCAACTGTAGCACGACCTGCATCTGTATGTACAAAGTGCCATCATATGCAAAGAGCACCATTATCGAATCAATTTTAGTTTAAATCTACCAAAAAGGTCGTTTTCAAAGTTACCCAATTGGAAGCGCTTTGTGGTAGAGTGGTGTATAAATGCATGTAACACGATTCGGGGTTGTCGATGTTACGAAGTCCCGAATAAAATAATGCAAATGATAAAAATAACATTTTGCCATGGAAATGTTGTCTATAAAGTAACTAAGGCATTTTTCTAAAACGAATCTTAGATTTCTTGAGTTCCATAATTTCAAATGAATAGATCGAAACAATTTGGTCTGAACCTACTGGACCGCCTAAGTTAACATTTAGTTACATATACATGTTTCTGTGACCCAAACGCGAGTGTGTAATCTAGATAAAGGAATTTTAAATATGAGGGTCACTTTTAGCGCGTAAAATAGAGAATAAGAAAAATATTTTGAAAACTGTGCCATGGGACATTCATAATAACAGTGTTTATTGTGACGTCTAGAATATGTTATTTTTAAAATTCTACAGTCAATATTTTAAATAATATTTCGGAAAATAGATGAAAATTGATTATTCTTCTAATCTCAATATACAGAAAATAGTTTTTTGCTTATAGGAGCGCAGTAATACATACAAGCGTCAATCATGGGGTGACAATGGAGCAAACTTAAGGAAAACAATGAGTAAAAATCGGCCAAAGTGTTAGTGGAACTCATATTAAGAATCCTCAGTCGAATGAATGAAAATAATTTCTTTTAAATATTTAACGCAAATATAATGCGTTGTAGTATGGAATTTTGAAACGCGAGTTAGACTCGCGCTTGGCCGGTTTTTCTTTTAATTTTACTATCGACTCCTGCCTCTAAGCCGTATACAACGTCGATCTTCAAGAATTGTCGCTCAACTACCTGCGATATACGATCATTCTTGTTGGCTTTGCGAAGAGATGTAGCGTCCTATCCATGCTTCATCGCATACGCCGCGGGGAGTGCTCAGAAGAATTATTCAACTTTATTCCTGCCGTTATACCATCATCATCACCTTTATGGCTGGCGTTCTACCATCGAGCGCTGCGTGCGCAACTTTCTGCCATTAGCGTCAAAACTTTGCAACGATCTACCATCAGCGGTGTTCTCAATCAACCCCGACAAGGAAGTCTTTAAGAAAAGTACCTTTTCCTCTCTGAAATGCTCTAGTAATTTTACTACGTAAGCCGTAGGAGCTTATTTACATTAGCATATAAGTAAATAAACACGAACATCTTTCAAAAATTGTGTCTTCCGCTACATATGAATAAGGTCGGATATCCCTTGCAGCGGGTTGCACAAACGCAATTTTTGGTCAATTTTAAGTAAAACGTAAATTTTAACGTAGTAAAAGGCACAACACTGGCGTTATACCAAAAACCTTATTTATCGCTACCGCTTAAATTTACGCTATTCTTTATGAGCTGGTCGAGATTTCCTTATAACGTAAAAGCCTAAAAGTAAATTTTAAAGTTTGTGACATATTTGTTAGATTAATTAATCCTTTAATATGAATTCGACCAATTCTCCTGACTGAAAATTTAGATATTGTCGAATCAAGTAATTATAGAGAAATGAAAATAAAATTGTAAGTAATAAACATATTTTATTCACAACAGTTCATAGTCTCTTTACACATTACATTAATAAATATGTATTAGAATTTAGCGACTATTGAGAAAATTTTTGATTTTTTCGCTAAATTTATGGGAATGTTTTACGTTATTATAAGAGTTACCCACTGTACTGTTACTGGCGTTTATGAAGTTTTGCAATCCGATTTGCTGTTTGAGTAAAATAATAAAACCTTAATAATATAATGAAAAGTAAACGAAATTTGTTAAACATAAAATATTTTGGTGAAACTCGTTGTTACTCTTTTAAATAATCCACTCGTTTTTGTATAGCACAGCATAGTCTGTATTGAAAGCGGCTTAATATTTATCAAGTGCTTAAAAGGACCCTTTAACCCATTCGTTCTCAATAGAATATTTAGATAAAGGTATTACTATTATTACCTATATAACTGCCTTTTTACCATTACAAATACCGTTATATTTGTTGTGGTAGCGCTACACTGTTGTTATTCTGGGTTCAGCAGAAAAACGGGTCATCTCGACCAGTGAAACACAACACTCTCACAGACTATAGACGTGAAGTACTCTTCCACTCTTGCGTTTAGTCCAGTAAGTGAGGATTCCGGTGGTCAGTCTTCACCACTTCCACATTACGCTCTCCATTACCCCATCCCCCTCGGCATCAACTCACTTTCCCCTTAATAAGGTAGGTTCATATCCGAGACGCCCGCAACGCACTGATGACTCTTGTGGGGTTACGGTGACCGCCTCTCTTTGCTCTCTGGTCAGCGTGCTCATTTGCCCATAGAACTGATATAAAAAAACCTTATCAAACTATATGTTATGCAGTCACTATTCTTTCGTAAATATAATTTCTATGTATATATATATATAAAGCAATAGATTAATACGATGTCTACAAAATTTTCTTCTCCATCTAAAAGCGGACTGGTAGACGCAGGCGCAGGGACAAATAGTAAGACAGAACCCTAAAAAGTGAAAAATCACACTTCCTAAATATCTCTTCCATGTTTCCTCCAGCCCGGCTTACACACACAGCGGCCTTGCAGCCGAGGAGAAAGTGTAAGGTGTTAAGAGAGTGATAAATTTTTATTTCGCTTAGTTGGGTTGTTATGCAAATTTTATATGGCGATACATCAACTCCCCTTCGGCGCGCCGCCTTAAACGGGCCCCGTGTACAAGGAGGCCGCCGAGTGCCCGCGTCGTAATTTATGAAATTTTTTTTTCCGCTTCCGCAGTGGGAGGTTCATGCAAGTTTTTTTTTTTAAAGAAGCCTTTGAATGCAAACTCCTAATGGGCGTTTACATATTTTAATGGAATAGCTGTAGGGTACGAGATTGAACACACTTAAGGGCGCACTTTTATTGTGTACCCATAGGTACGTGAACTTTAAGGTTCGTTAGTGAAAACACATTAAATGCGAAAATAATATACTTAACGTGTTACGTTCGTCGAATCCCATAAACACTATCAATGGAAGTGGAGCGACACTTAATTGCAAGCGAATGAAAATATCGCTGGTCGGGGTGTACTTACATAGACGAGGTATCGCTGGTCGGGGTGTATTTACATAGACGAAGAGAGAGCAACATGTTGCCAATTACAGGAGATTTATAAATTCTCGAAAAAAAGCATTGTAATAAATAGTAGAATACTACCTTGAAATAATTAATCAAAACTAATGATGAAAATGATATAAAATAATGATATTTATATCAACAATGTAACTAACATTTTGAAGTATGAAAATAATTGTACAGGTTTTGATGAACTTTAATATAATTTTATGACTTTGTAGGCCTTACAATAATAATGTATTATTTGTCATTTAAATGTCACTGGCAAATAACTCTAATGATTAAAGTTTAGTATTTTAAAGTAGATTATATATTATTATCTAAAATCAAAAACGAAACCATTTAATTTCGCATCATCGAATATGATCACTTCATACGGAAAAAAGATGCTCATGTTCAATTTCTAACAACAAATATTAACATACATAATATACGTATCTACATAAAATATGCAAAATTTACCTGATACCTGCTCTAACGTTAATAAGGTCACGTAGCGCCATCTGTTGTCGTAAATGTTACGTCAAACCTACTGGTACCTCGGCAGTACATCCAATAAAATAAAAATAATGCAATCACCACACAATTCTATAAAATGACGATGAAGAGTGTCGTTGAGAAAAAAAAATATAAAGGTATTGCGTGGAAGACACCTATATAGATGAACTTAAATAGAATATATATTTGTGTATTTATGTTCGTTTATTTTAAGTAATAAGTTCACAGTGCGCTATACGTTATGTGATATATGTGCTTATGAAAAAAAACTAATATTGAAATAGAAATAAGAATGCATTAATTAAAATAATATTAAGTAAAATAATATAAAATAATATCGAATTCTAAATAGAACACAAATATTATGCGGTTTAAATTATAAAACTGTTAAAGGAAATTCATAAATTTTGTCGAGCTTAAAAATATGCAAATAGTTCTCGTCAAGTTCCTTTCTTTTATAGGAAAAATCTTAATCTAAATCGAAAAAAATGTTTAATGATTGATGATTTGTGGCTTAGTAAATGGCTTCTTAACAAAAATATTATTTTAGACAAGACCTATCTGCAAGTTTTCAAAGTTGTTGAAATTTTCATACATCTGGTGTATTTAATGAACATTCTCTTAAAAATTTGCTTTTATTTTTTAACACACTAAATATGCACAAAAAAATTGTATTGTAATCAATAATTGTGGACATTTTATTTCATATTCACCTTAAAACACAAATATAATTTAGTATATTATTATAAAATTCTGACAAAAACGGAAACGGAACCCTAATAATTTCGTCATGTCCGTCCGTACGCTATAGGCATTTTATTCAAAAATTACAAGACGTATATATATATATACACTATATATTAAATTTATAGTATATGTGTCTAGGTTGAACCACTATTTAGTTTGGTAGTTAAAAAACAAAAATAAATATTTGTAGTAGGGGCACTCCATTCATATAACAGAAGCTGAAAAAATTTTTTTTTCAGCGAACATTAACGAGTGGCACATATTTCGACAACTGTTTTAAACACATTTTAAGGTTTCTTAGCAATTAATCTGATTACATGAATGATTTCGTAAATAATTGTTCTGAAAGTTACAGGAATTGTGTGTAACTTTCAGAGCAATACCCACCCTCTATTTTCTAAATCGTAAGTTCAAAAAATATAACAAAATAATGAAAATAGCTCTTAATAAATACTTTCAACGAAAATTATTTTGAACATAGTCGGATATACTGTTATCGAATTATTACCGAAAAAATCGCGATTCTCCACAAAAAGACGTAAATGCCATGAAGATACGCTGTTTTGTTGATTCTCTTTAGTTTACACTAGTAGTCGACACACCTACTTGTTTTGTTTAGTTCCAGGCGACTAAAGTGCTTATAACTATTCTGTGCGGGAAACATACAAAAAGTGTAAAAACGTACTTTTTTCATATGTAGTACATTTCTTTGTAATAATGGTTTCGGAACTCCACAATGAGCATGGTCCGACATGCTCTTGGCCAGTTTTTTATTTATTTTTGTGATTACTTGTTTCTGATCAGTGTGAACAAGTCCGTCTCTCTATCGAACGTCAAATGATTTGAAAATACAATTTTTAATAAAAGGGTTAAATGTAATTTTATATAAATATTATATATAAGGCCGCGGAAAAAGTGTTTTTGGATTTTATATACAAATTGAAGATAATTTTTCATCTTATTTTATTTACATTTAATTACAATGTATGTACGCTATTTTGTACAAAAACTTGTTGCCATTTTGTAAGTAGTGACGTAATTTCATTGCTGTAGAAATTTTGGGACTTCTGATCAAAAGTCTGTGATAAGTAGTTTTGACAGTGCTTTATCGATGTTAACCTAAAACTACCTAAAGAATTCTGAAGAGACTGAAAGACGTAAAAATCTGAGGGTGTAAGGTCAGGGCTATATATTGAATGCATTAACACTTCCCGACCAAACTCTCTCAACATTTGCTGAGTGGCTAAAGATGTGTGTGGTCTCGCGTTATCATCGTGAAAAACGACACCCTTTCTGTTGATCAATTCTGGCCGTTTTTTCTCCACTTCTTGCTTGACTCTTATCAAACATTGGCAGTCGGGATCGGAATTGATGGTTTAATCCGATAGTAAAAGTCCATAATAGATAATGCCCTTCCTATCCCATCATACACATAGCATCAACTTATTGCAAGTTAATCCGGGTTTCACTATAGTATCCAGCGCTTGCTTGTCTTTTAGCCATGATTTTTTTCGAACGTTCTTATCGTAAGTAATACAATTTTCATCGCTGGTGATCAATCCTTGCAAAAATGGGTGAGTTTCATTACATTTCAGTAGAGAATTACAAATGAGAACACGATTCATTAGATTTCTTTGATTGAGCTTGTGCCGTACCTAAATATCGAGCTTATTTATATATCTAGCTTTTTTCAAATGGGTCAAAACTGTTTTGTGGTCAATCCCCAGCTCTTTAACTATGCCATAGAAACTAATATGCCGATTTTGCTCTGCTTTTCCCGGAGAATGGCATGAACTTTATCCATAACTGGTCGACACAGCGAGCATCATCAATGACATAAAAATTACCGGACTGAAAATGCTTGAAACAGTTTTGCGCTACACTTACGGACACTTCATTAGATCCATAAACATTTTTTCGCGGCTTGTATCGTATTTTCCACGTTTTTGTAATAAAACTTGAAAACGTATCGAATTTCTACGTTACATTCGCTCATATTGGTGGACAGAAAAACAATAGAAATATGACTAGTCACAGTTTTTACTTTTTATTTTTCTCTTTCTAAAATCTCATCTATTTAATGGTATCAAGACTAGCCAGGTACACACAGCACAACCAAAGAGATTGTATATCAATTTTTTACTTATATAATATAAAAAAACTTTTTTACCAACCTAATGTATATGATATACATGCATACATATTATATATATAGAATTGAAGTGTTTATCTGTAATTACAAAATTACTTCTTTATGCCGTAGTGTTATTTATAAAAAAATATACACCCTTTTAAATTGAGGGCATGAATGAGGGGCCAGATAGGCGGTCGGATTTGAATGATAGTAATTGATTTTTAAATGAATAAAGGAACACAAAACAAAATGTGGCGAAATAAAAAAGAATATTATAAACATATAGGTTAGATGTTTGATGAACTCCTCCAACGCCTACGTCTCTTATTAAAATATTTAGAAAATCGTTTGCAATTTTAACCCATCCATTTGATTGTCATGCCATTAGTCGATCGCTAAAAAAAATGGGAACTTTTTTAAAACGCTCCATATGCATTTGTATACTCATAACGAAAGAAGTATACAAATATTCATCGTCAACAAAGTTTGTGTATAAAGTAAATAAATGTAATTTCCGAAATATTTTATTCGTGAGTGTGAGCGGTGAAGGACCGTTTTATTATACTTTCTTATCTTAGATTTACTGCAGTATAATTTATGCAATATTTTCGGATTTACCACTTTCTACAAGGGCGGCAATAATGCATAAAGCCTTTAACCGATTTTATTAATATAAATGTGATTCGGACGTAGGAATATTTGAAATTGTCTAAATTGTCTAAATAATTGTATTAAATAACGTCATCTTTCGGACGAAGGTGCAAAAGTCCAGAAGTAAAAAATACTATAAAGCGCTATCGCATATATAATTTTTTGATTTAATTAAAACTCCGCCAAACTAAGCCGGGCGAGATTTTGTTGACGGAACGTTAATTTATTGCAATAATTTCAACCGCTTTGTTTCCTTCGCTGAAGTTTTTATTTATTTATATATCAAAGTGCCGAATATAAATCATGAGGTTGATCGATTCATTTACGGACATTTATTTATGAAATTCGCCAATGCTCTCTATGTCGCCATAAATTGTTACAATTTATAGTGACTGCTTAAAAATACTGGGTAAGCGTTATTAATGCAACATTAGCTTTTCAAAAGCAGGCTTCGGTATGGTGATTTAGGAATAATATGCATGACGTCACGTCGGATACGTCATGACTGTGTGTCGTCACCATATTCAAAGGGTGCAAACGGGTCGCTATTAATAAACCTATAGCGTATATCCCTTTGTTTGTATGTTTGTCTGTTCTAACATTAGAAGACTAAGGGCCTCCTCCGCCGCCATCTTTCAAACTCACTTTTGACTAAAAGTCACTTTTAAAATTAATAAGGTTTTAAAAATAAAATTAAATAAATTAACTTTTGAAATTAACTTTTTATTAAATATCAGTTTAAAAGGAGAAAGGCTCTAAATCTTTGAACCAAAATATAAAGCCAGTTGGAATTTTCAAATAATATATATTATTATTAAAGTAGATATCAAATCAAATCAAATCATGGTCTCCATGCAAGAAATATGTTATTAATTTTTGGTTGTTAACTTCTCGCTATGAATTTTGGTTATTTTTCAAAAATTTCAATGTTGCGTTGTTCAAGTCGATTTTTGAAAAATCGAGTTGGAATCAGATCTTGACGTTTTAGGGCCCTAGGAATGTATTTTGACAATTTTTCTAAGGGTGTTTGTATATCTGTATGCATGTGTTGTGTCTGTGCATGCGTGCGTGCGTGTGTGCGTGCGAGTACGTGCGTGTGTTGTAAGCCTCTCGTAATTTTTGAACAGATTAACCGATCGCAACGCAGTTTACGACATTTGAAACAGATTGCTCAACTTAAACTTCCATAAACGTTAAACAAATTATTCTATTTCAAAACTTCATTATTATGATTCCTCAAAATAGATTTTAAGGAATCATGAAAATAAAGTATTCAAAAATTTTTTTTTGAAATAACTTTAAGACAACTTCACCGATTGATACTAAAATCCGATCAGCTCGTATCTCCAAATAGTTGCATTGATAAATTACATAAAATAGAGATTTCAAGAGATGTTGTTAGAGAAAATATTTTCAAAAAATTTTTAGAATATTTTTAAACTACTCTACCGATATATTCCAAAGTCTAATTAGCTGTACCCCTTAAAATCAACGTAGATCATTGCAAAACAGATCAAAACTGTCCATTCGTTTGAGAAAATCGAAAAAAGTGTTTTTCAATATAACTTAGAAAGTTCCTATTCATGTGTGTCAACTTTTTTTGCTTCAAAAACTGCGTCAAATATCGAAAAGCAGATCAAAATCGAACAACGCCTTCGATAGATATCGCATTTACAACAAAAATTGTTTGGCGGTTGGAACCGTCGATGCGCGAGTCCCTCTTGAATTTGGCTGGTTCTAGTTGAGTAACGCATACGCATATAACTTTAGGAAAATTAAGGACAACGTGTTTTATGTGGTTTTGGCCTTGTTCATAGGGAAACGAATGGACATTAAAGGCGCCGCCTTTTCCTAGTAATAAATAACCGATCTTATTTCTTTAAATTATATGTTGTCATAGAGGATATCTTAAAAAAAAAAAAAAAAAATAGTTCAAAAGCATAGACGAATCGTGTGTTTATAAAATTTTGTTTTCGCTCTATTGTAGTCTATAGTATAAGCGATAATACAACTAGCGCCAAACTTGGTGTCACTGAAGTGCATATTTTAAATTAAAATAGCAAATTACATAAACTAGAGAAAAGCAAAGTGAACTAAGTACAAAAAGGAAAAAAATATTTTTTATAAATCCATGACATAAATATATCTTTTCGGAGTACAGAAACCCCAGGTGCACGAGACCGAATAGTACTTAGCCGTTTTTTGTTACAATTTCGGAAGCGCTCGATAAATACACGTCAGGAATTGAAAATATTTACATTTTATTGTCATCTTTCTGGAGGAACGTTTAAGCGATACTCATTTCAGAACCTACAAAATGAACAACAAAAATATTTATTTTATAACAAAATAAGCAAATGAAATTTTTATTTGTCGAGTTTTCTCACATAAACGTGAAGGAGGCTTCAATTGTCGCCATCGTGTTAACCAAAGACAAGCGCATTTGTCCAAATTCGCAACCGACTAATTTAGGATCGACGAATCTGTAATGAAGTTTTTAAATGAGCCAATGAAACCGACTACGTTGATTAATCAGAGTGATGGATTATATTAAAAATTATAAATTGTAACCTTAAGTCTAATTGAAATTGACTGTGAATAATGCAATCGGGCACTTTTCTGATACTATAACTGTCCTGTTGAGTAACGATTTGTAAAATATTACTCTGTAGTGTTAATAATTGACTCTCGATGGACTATAGCACATTGAAAAAGTTGTAAGCACGGATATGAATACTCGCATAATACGAACACGCATTAAATGTGAGTACTGATATTTGTATAGTAGTATAATAAAACACGTACGCACATAACAGGAATACGCGGAAGCACAAACTAAGTATATCCAGAAGGTCCGCTCCTGCGTGTACTCAATTTTAATTACCTACTCTCGGCCGAACGCTTAGGGCTGGTGGTTTCGACTTTTGTAGAATTGTATTTTAACATATGTTTTTTTCGATTTAAATATTATTTTACGTTGTTAGAAGATCAATAACTTTATTAATCAAAAATAATGTTTCTAAGATATTTTCAAAAAAAATGTATTTTTGACTGAAAAATAAATATTACGTAAAGGAGGCATTTTTAATTATTTGACACTACAGATTCGTGATAGGAAAGCATTTTTGACCATTGTGAGTATTATATTTTATTTCATATCGTATTTTACGGCATAATAAATTTTAATTCCTAAACAAAGTTTCTTACAATAGACCATTAAAGAACGAATACTAAACAGCAAAGAACAGATTTTATATTACTTTGAGAGACCTATTAAATTTGATAATTTACATAGCTCACTTTAACATTAAGGAACTGCATAATTAATTATCTTTTAATTGATCAAATTGTACAAGATTTCCAACGCATTAACATTTAAATTTAAATTAAATTTATTTAATAATTACCTATCAAAAAACTGTGTTCGAAGACTGCTAATATCCCTTTAGTATCGTACATTGGTAATAAGAGTTTTGGAACGGTAGTTTTTGTTGTTTTCGATCTAATAATGTTAAAATAGAGTTAATATCCATATACACATACACGACAATGAAGCGATGGCTTATCGTTTAAGTGATCTCGTTAAATATACTGTTCGTTTGAAAAATCAGAACATTAATTAATACTTTCTAACTTACTTAATATTACACGGGTGAAGTTGGTAAAAATACAATTTATAGAATATAGCTCTTTCGACACTGAAAAGAATAATTTGTATAGAAAAAACACTGCTTTCGGAAAATTTTATATTAATTAAAGATTTTTTATAAAAAGATATCGAATTCGGGCCATTATTTTTTAAGATTCAGTATCTCTTACATCCAAAGAAAGCGTCTTCATATACAGAGAGCATCGCGTTATTATTATATTGCCGATTCTATACAAATAAAGTCATACATTCAATTCGGGAACAACGTATTTGTAGGAACCAATTTTAAATATCTATGTAAAGAAATTATATTTCTCCGTGCTTACTTTGACAATCCGTAGTCAATATGCTGGCTTTTAGCCGTTTCTTTGTCCTTACAGAGCAACACATTTATTTTATTTGCCGATTCCTAAAGAATCCGGACGAATTTGTCTTACAAAACGACATTTAAAGTAATTTCATTAGTTTGTCGATTCCCTGCGCCTGTTAATTTTTACAATATTGTATTTCGCTTAGTACTCTCTCCAACTTGAAAAAGGCATTGGCATATTGTCGTTCTATACACAAGCGGAGACGTCTCTTCTAAGCTGCCAGCATATTGACTACGGATTGTCAAAGTAAGCACGGAGAAATATAATTTCTTTACATCTATATAATGAAAAATATTCACCAAGTGCTTCTTTCTTATTATTACTTTACTATGTCAAGGGTTAACCAAAAAAAAAAATCTGTATTTAAAGCGGTATTTAGGTATCCCGATACGCAAGAATCATATTAGCTCCACTTAATTGCAGTCATTTAGTTGTTGATTTAAAAAAACTTAGTATCAGTTATAATATCTTACTCGCGACAGTCGCAACTGACAAGTTTGAGATGCTGTGGGATTGTATTATTCGTTTGGCGGCGCGCGTGCATCATCGTTTGGCGCGCTTCGTATGGAGTGGACCTTCTGGGTCTACTTATTAGATTGTGTACAGGCATTCATATTGCGTATAAGTATACGCAATATGAATGCCTGTACACAAGACGGATAACCTTTATGAAGGCACTTAGCTGTGCAGTTCGTTGTACGTACATCGGCAGTGTCTATTTCACATAACCCTATCGTTTCATAATATGCATCTAATCGCTACGCTACGACCGAAGAGGTAGCTACCCCCTAAAATAAATTTGACAAATAACTCCCTCTTCTAGCCCTTTCTTTAGGATATCACAATAGATAAACATTCAAGAGATAATAACAAAAAGTCCTAAGCCTACACCAGCAAATATTCATTAACACTGCCATAAAGCAACACTCAAAGCGCATACCCTATTAAGTGTTATAACAGCGTCAGTTTATTATTCCTATGACACACGAAACGAGGTTTAAATCCTTCGATTTGAAAAAAAAAAAACGTTACGGCGTGGCTCTGGCCGTTTACTTTTTTTTTTTAAGGAAAAGAGCCTCGCTCGAAAGCCCCGCTCGGTGTCGGACCCTTAAGCCTTCGAACGTCGGCATTATTAATATTTAGGGGCCGCGAAAAGGGAGACCGAATCGTGCGGATGTTCGAAGGAAATATCGCGATAACAGCACTTTCTGGTAGGAAAAAATTGGTAGTTTTTTTTTGTGCAAGATCGAACTGTTTCGTTTCATAAACAAACGACGACAGAACTCGGTCGCGTCTTTAGATAGGTCAATGCTTTGTTTTTGAAGGAAAATCCTTGAACAAAATGCGTTTCTTGCTTGCCAATGATTTTCTAAATTTTGATATGTACAAGAATGGGATGTTTAAGGAATTATTTTAAATTTTTAATAACATGGCCACTTCATTATGCGACGAAATGGAAAGAATTTATTTTAGAATTGTTATACAACTTTTCCTTAAAAAAAACTGAATTTATGTCAATGTGATTGTATTGCTTCAAAAATTCAGAAAGATCTGAAAGAGCTCTCTCTTATATGAAACTACAGACTAGAATGTTTACTGGTCAATTGTAAAAAATGGAAAACTAATATTGAATCATCAGACCCTCACCAAAAAAATGTATAAGACTCGACAAATTAAAAGGAATGAGCTCAAACTCGAGGGCTTTATCTGTCCTTAAGAGTTCCAATATCCACCTCTTGGGTTCATCATCAGAACATCGATGCCAATATAACATATGGAGCTTATGAATCAAATGATCGCAAACTTGAAGTTTCACTTAAAACAATTAAGGCGACATCGCGATGAAAAAGGTTGAATGTCTCCGCGCGTTGACATCACCAATGACTGCCACCTAACCGATGAGTGAGTGAGTGAGACTATTAACGTACGAAAAATGAAATAGCTGCAGTGCTTGTGGCCACAAAATAAAAGACGTAAACGCCAAACCATTAAAAAAAAAATCTTTCAAACAAACGACGCTAAAGAACTGAAAAACTGTTTTTAGAACCACTTTTTAGAAAATCGTGAGTACCCTTACCCTGAAAAGGAAGTACAGAGAAACTCGTTACCGATTCCTAATGACAGCAAAAAATCCATATTAACAGGGTATGTTTTGAAATTTAATTTTATGGCGATAATTTTGCAGAATTTGCTATACCTTTTACAGTAAATTAAAATAAATTGTTAAAAAAACATGTGCCTAAAAATCAAACTTGTAATTCGTTCATTTAATGAAAATGAGGAAAAAACAATACTGTCTTTTCATCACTGTTTCACTTTAAATAGCAGTTTGTGTCCACAAATCTCAGTATCGTTCACTAATTTTTAAGCCTTAAGGAGTGCCGTGGCTTCGAAGATCAGCTCAGCTCTAGGTGATGACTCCCTGACGGAAGCAACTGAATAATTAGAAAAAAAGAGCTCAAACACACTATACGCGTTTAAAATATTTGAGGGTACCCTTCATTTCCCTAGGATCGTATCATCAGATCCTAACTCTGCAACAATAGGACCACCTCGCATATATACCCTTTCCAAAAAAAAAATATAATTTTCGAAATCGGTTCATAGTTTGACGATGATATTACGTAATATACCCAAAAAAAAAACTAAAGACGCAAAAATATTATCCTTTAAAGTGGTAATTTACGTAAGAGTCAAGTGTGCCCCCCTGCCAGGTATGGTTATTATTGGATACGTGTGAAAGTTCACGGCAATAGTATGCATAACAAGATTAAAAGGAAAACTATCACAGCTAAGTAGCCACCAATTTTTAACTTGAGGAAACAAAAAAAAAAGTAAAATTTCGTACAAATCGCATTAGAAATTACTTAGATGACGTTGCGTGAAATAGGTAGTAAATATAGGTTTATGAACCATGTAAAATTATAGAAATATTCAAATCATAAATTAACAACTCCACTATATTTATTGACACACTATAGTATCTATTACCTATCCTGAATCCAGTTTCAGGCTAAAGGTTGCACGAATACCGACTGGCTCTACACGCCCTTCACTGCTAATCCAAGCTAGAACCTTCACTCCTCCATATAATTACGCTCCCTTCGGTGTATCGGGACTTGTCCCTTTCAGTCATTGTGACTGGCTGAAGGTTGAGCGACGATGATGATGATGATGAATATTCAAATCATAACATAACAACAAAAAAAAATCATAACATCCGTAACACCCGTTTTGTGTGGGCCCGTTTTAACGTTATCAGCCGTTAAACCGTGAACTCAATAGGTTCATAGTGTAAAACAGAAAGCCCCCTTCTAAGTCTGTATACTGTGGCGGGCAACTACGGAACCCTACGCTGCTTATGACCTGACACCCACTTGGCCGGATTTTTTTCTTTATTTTTTATTTGCATCAACAAATAGTTTTACATTAAGAGTAATGTTTCATCCGTGAAAAAGTATACAATAATTGTAATAACCACAAAAATTACCGCATGAAGAATCAGTTCATTATATACAATAATTAACACAGATTATAATGGTTTTTTTTAATGATAGCGTATCGGCGTCTCGTGAATCTCGTAAAATTCCATCGTTAAGTTACGACCAAAAGTTAACTTACGAATTGTATAACTCGGAACATGTTGTTCATAAATAACAAAAGAATTTATTGAAGGTCGCGTGTAGGACCTTCTATTCTCTTGTAATTGATTGGGTTTTTATGGACTAAAAGTTATTGCGTGTTACGTGTACAAAGTTTCGTGAACTTTTTTCATTGTGTGTGTAAACACGTCGCGGACCGACAGTGAATTCGGTTAATACATAAAAAAGCCATGCGTTATGTACCTAGACATAGGTTAGTTTTTTTCTAATTACTGTAAAATTTACGCAAATAATGTAATAGACGTATTACATATCTATTATTTCAATACTTATAAGCCTATTTACGTGAAATAATTATATAAGTCATTATAATTAGGCGTATTATAAGTACATTACCTATTTATAATTGTGCCATCTATTGAAGTCATCAAGGCAACACCAAAAACAGTGCGAAACGGCGCCTGCGTAGTTTGATCGTTTCACGAAAAAAATATTAATTTAACCACACGCATAACGAAAAAATATGTACCTACGCCTTTCACTTCCCGCTCATTAATGATTAAAAACAATAACGTCCCAGTCAAATTGTGCAAAAAGTTCATTTTACGTAATTATACGTTGTAATGTAAAAGAAAATCTTTTTATTTTACACAAAATACATTAAAAAAGGACAAACGCGTAACTCTTATCAAGATCGAAACAAAATCTAAACTTATAAATTCACTGGTTTGTCATTATCGTGTTTGCGATAATGACCATTTTACAGATGAACAGAGCACTACACTCTGTTTTCTGAAAAATATCGTCATATATATCAATCATTAAAGTGTTTACTAAATTGATGTAAGTGATTAATCTCTATAAATACTCATGAAATTTGGAAAAAAAAAATACGAAATGTAGTTAATATTTAGTACCGTATGTATATTTTTATTTACTTCATATAAAACCCTTCTCAATTACCCTATTAGCGGCTTAAATTGCCTCCAAACGTAGCTGCTCATGTTACACGATCTCTTGTAATAATATCGCAAACAGACGCACAGCGAAGTCGTTCCATAAATATGCCATTGTCTTGAATTTTGTGTTCAATTCTGAAATTGTGAGCTTTCCAATTTATGAATATCGGCATTGTACATGTATTAAAAATCCATTTATTTTTTAATTTTCAACATTCTATTATCACATGACAGGCAAAACGCATAGCCCAACACTATGTTTTGATGTGTTTACACATTAAAATTTTGTCAGTTACTGGATAATTAGGAATAGAAACGCTAAATATTAAAAAAAATATTATTATTAGATTTTTGGTCAAAGAAAAGTGTGATCCCTTTTAATGGTCAATTTACTTAAATGTTCTAGAAGGTTCATTTAGAGAGCGTTTACCGTTTCTTGATCTGTTTTGTTGTTTCATTAAATGGCCACTGTTATATTTTGACTGTAACATATACGAGAAGGATTAGCAAAAGAGTTCAGTTATTCTACCAATAACTAAATGTACGCTGATAGCTCTCTGATTAAGAGCGACGCTAACGTACTGCAATTTACAGGGTACGATCGGGATGACGAGCGGATTCGTCGATGTGTTGCTAATCCAGGTCAAACAAAACCATTGACTTCATGCCTCCGAAGGCACGGCGAGCTTTCAGTTGCGGCAGTTATCATCAGATCGCTGGCAAAACACTGTACCGTTATGAAGAGCTTGAGGTTCAAGTCTGAAGTATATCTAAGTTTCCAAAAAAAGAAACGGAAAATTTAGTTGTAGAACGAGGCATTGACGAACGAAGGCAGTGAACTCGTCTACCAATCACCGAATATGTCATACATGTTGCTACTATTGAGTTGAAGTTGTCGAGTTTAACTCACAGAGTTGCAGATTTTTGTACTTACTTCTTTTAGCTCAAACTCTAATAGTTTACTGCTAGGTACATTTTTGGAGGCTTTGAGACATAGGTAGCAAAAAGTTTCAGGATTTTGAAATCGAGGAGCTCAAAAAATAATCGACAAATATCACAGCTGAAAGTTTTAGGGATGGCCTGCAAGATCAACCGTTCAACGGATTTCTTTTTATTTACGTTTAACATAGAGAAACGTATTAGGACAATGACCACCAGTTTTGGTAACAAGTTAGAAGTTAACGCAATTTGATTATGTTTATAGAAAATTTGAAAAAGTTAAATCATGAATTATAACAGTTACTACAAAAACAATTACAGCGAATATTTATAAAATAGCATATTTCATGTAATCCGGTGGCACATAGAAGGTACATCTTAATAATCTCTCGTGTTTTTCGACTGAAATATACATATCACAGACATATTAATATAAATAATATATTATGCATATAATGTCTCGTCACAATATTCGTTTTCTAGTTCGACTTTTATGGCTATTACTAGTCCCTGACTCGGTTAATAGTCCCTGATTTGATATTGACATTATAATATGACTATTTTTTTTTTTTAAATCTTACAACGGTTAATAATTTCTCCTCTTAATTACATTGCATTTTAAATTTTGGAGATGGATCTAGAAAAGCGGTTTTTTTTTTTGGAAAAGTCATATAGTAACGCCAACGTCAAAAATAATGTATTTAATTAATTATTTTGCGAAAGCAAAAGGCAATAATAAATTTATTCATTATCGACTGATACTGCAAACTATTATCTATAAAATCAAATAAAATTCATATGTAATAAATGTGCGGTTTCTTTTAAAAACGGACGCAAACATCTCGTGCTTATTGTTGTAATATACATGATTATTATTATTATCATTATAAAACGATTTTATAAAACGAGCCGAGGACGCAAACGTAATTAGTTATTTTAAAGGAGCCCTGCCTTCAAAGATCAGCCTTCGGGATCGGAAGGCCGAAGGGCCTTTCATCTCAGTTCAAACATCGGCCCGCTAGGGCGAGACAAAGGCTCACTACATTGACGATTCGCCCCCCCTCGCCCCTCGATTGTTCCCGACTAATGTAGACGAAACTCTGCGGTTTTCGTGGGATATCATTATTCGAGGTCTTATGTAGAGGGGGTTTACGGAATAAATGAAGTATTTAGAGATAATAGCGAATTGTAGATGAATGTCTCGAGCGTCGACGAAGTTCACTGACTACTACATTAAGTTTTTAGTCGTGAGTATATATCGATCTATGTATTGTAGTGTCGCGGTCTCCTTGTTGATATTCTGCTTTATAAATTAGTGTACATATAAAAATAAATGTAGGTTCCGCGACAAGAAAACACAATCATAAAATATCAACACTTTTGTATTTTACCTTTTCAAATGTGAAATATGAGATATATGCTCATAAGTTTATTTGCCATAAGCTTCAGAAACATTCTCCAAAAATACCATCACCCTTTTTGCAATTGTTATTACGTGTTTTACGTAGAGCAGACAAACAGAAACATTGACAGATGAGTACTCCAAAAAACACGTAAGATGTAATACACATTCTTTTTAAGGGTAAAACCGTAAACCGACTGACTGATATATCGACGTACAGTCCAAAATATTGGGTCCACAGTGGGCGAGCACAAAGGGAGGACTTTTTGGTATTCTATCCCTAAGTGGATGGGAAATAGTAAAATACTTTTGTAAAATCGAAATCGTTGAAACTACAGATGTCAAAATTAATATTTTAGTTACTTGTAAAGAAAAAATACATGCATTTTTTATTTTCATATCAACCATGAAAAGTTTAAAATAGGAGATGGAATTTTTACATGAACGAAGCCATCGAAATTATTGACAACAAAATTCATATTTTAACTGCTGTTACTATACAAATGGAAAATAACTCCGTGTATCATTTTTGGCCAAGCATCTCTAAGAGGATGAAATGAGAAATGAAATGTTTTATGGAAAATCGAAATCGTTGTGTTTATTTCGTCCGTTTTTTTTTTAATGCTTAAATCATTTATTAGGTTACCATGAAACTAGCTGTATGTTGTACGCGCGAACGAGGAGCTTTCGAAAAGAGAAAACTTGGCACCATCATCATAATTCTGGCACTAAAGATGATGAAAAATCTTTCACTCATAGAAAGCTACACTAATCTGAGTAATACTGCCTTAACTTTATTTTGATACTACTGGCATCTGCTACCTCTTCCTTCAAATCGTTAGCGTGAACGGTAGCAGAACGAGAAATAGAATTGAAAGTAAAGATCGGAAGCGAAATCGAGAATAAGAACAAGGTGAAAATCGAGTGTGGGAACAAAATTAGAATCGAGAATACAATCGGAACCTCCTTAGGTCTAGACCGAAGTCGATGTCAAAAGCGAAGTCGTGATCGGAATTGAGGATGAAAAAATTGACAAACGCGAAATAGGACTGGAATTAGTATCGAGAACGGGACAAAGATCCGGATATGGTGCCATTTACGAGATGGAAGTAGTAGATGTCTACGCGTACGGAGGGTGGAGCCGCGGGCAAAAGCTAGTATATATAGTATATGTATATATATATATATATATATATATATATATATATATATATATATATATCAATGTTTTGCAGAGTTATGTCGTCTACTTGTCATACTATAGGCGCTTATATAAATATCTTTGTGGGTACTCAAGCGCAAAACGGACACAAAGGCATTGGAAACGATACCTATTATGCTCACGTCCAGTAAATTAACAATTACGAATAGGTTTACGGGAATGTAGACAAGAGCAAAACAATCAAACTACTATTGAATGGTGCGATGTTAAGGTATATTTTCGATTAATTTTTAGAATGGTATCGACTTTTGGTAACGATTAACTTTCTTTGCTTGAAAAACTGCGTTGAATAAAGCATATCAAAATCGAAGAACGCGTTCGATAAATACTTAATTATATTTATAGTTTAGGAAGTACTGACCCAACACCGCTGAGCGTAAATCACCTAAGCTCCTAAGCTTGATCACATCATACCAATCATGACAATAGTAAGCAATCACTGATTTGGAAGGATCCTTTGAAAGCTTATCTTCAACAAATTTTGGGAAAAATAATTACGAAATCCTCTACATTTTTGAAGTCACAGATAAGAAAAATTAAGATTTAGGTCATCAATAGAGATTCAGCAATTTGTGATTATATTTTTGGGCGTAGTTCGGAAAATGATTTATACAGAAATTTAGAATTTTGCCAAATTAGAAATATGAAAAATTATATTCTGATTCTTAGTTAACATCATTTCAGACTTTTAAGATTATGCAAGTAATAGCTTCCATATTCAATATTTTTTAATAGAATATTACATTAATAATGGAAATAAATAGCAAACTTTATGTTCAGATCTAAAGTTACGTACGTTTATAATTAATTTTCTCAGATATACTTCTCATCGTTTAAACCTCGGCGCATCTCTCTCGCTGGTATACGCTAGCACCTAGAACAAAGTAGATATTTGCAATTTTTTGCATTTTTTTGGTCATGCACACGGCACGCCTACCACAATTCACGGTGAATATAGGTACTTGCTCGAAAAAAATAGGCAGCGGTAGGCGCAACAGAACGTCATCTCATAAATCATAGATGAAACACGTTGAATTATTTCGTGGGACCCGGAGTACTTCAGGTAATTTTGCCCTTAAATAAATATAGGGGTGCTATTTGCGTTGGGCCCAATAAGGGACGTTCCGCCGGTCTACGCCTCACTCCGTCGCTCGCGAAAGCAGAAAACCCTATTTTAGAAACACCGGATAAAGGAATAAATTAATCTCCTGCAAACGCTCCGCGAATACAGAAATCGTAAAATGATTTATTAAGGTCTTCGAAGGCGAAAACGAAAGATATCGTAAACGATAGCAAGAAATGCATATTTCGCAGTCGTCGATGTTCTTTTTGGGAGTTGGGAAGCACGCGTACTTGTGCAATCATCACATTTTTTCCAAACAGGCATATGTTTGGAAAAAATCACTCACACTGCTTATGTAAACAAATCTTACAAAATAGCACAGCCGATTAGGGCAGTATCGCGAAGGTGTCCAGAACTTGAAAGTAAATTAGATTCATGAATTTCGTTGTAGTAAGAAATACAACACATGATTCGCATCAACGAGTAGTGAAAGATGTGGTTCCTCTCAACATATCCTCCTATGACACACACCGGTCCTACTAGTGATATGTCTTCTAGATGTACCGCTCTTCCTAATACGACCACTAGAAATCCTATGGAACAAAGGACCCATTTTGATAACTTTAGAACGTATTATATCCAGACAGCTGCTTTACTCTGGTTCCAGCTGTGAGCGTTAGCACAATCTTCCACGCGAGTGAACCCTCAACTGAATGCGTTCAGACGTGAATATACAGAACTCTTGCGAACAATTGCTTTAAAATTTCAGTGCGAATTATTACACAGATTCGGTGGAAAATTGGATTTTTTTTTATCGGATATTAAAAGTAGCGGAAACGGGATCCCTGTTGAATTGACAGTCTGAAAAGTTTGCCCACTGACATACATTCTAACAAAAATATAAGTGGTGCGCGAATTGATATTGCTTGAATGAAATTGTATAATTGAATTTGGTTTAACCACATACAGAGAGTAGATCTGAAGCTGTTACTTATTTTTACGAACGATCTCCTTAAATAGATCATGACTTTTGTGAGCACCGATTCCTATACATCGATGGGGCCGAGCTGTTAAGAAAAGTTTTGAATACAAAAAAATATATATATGATATCAAGGAAACCATGAACTACCACATAAATAAAGACAGTTTCGTAGAGGTCCACAAAGAATGTATTCAACAATATTATCATGTTGAAATTAATTCCTTTTTTTACTGCCCTATTTAATCGTAATATAAAAGGCAACGGGACGTTTAATGCACCCTAGTGAATAAATTGTAAGGGATAGTTTGGATGCGATCCATCTTGCTAGGCTTCTATTTATCGTCACAAAAACCATTACAACATTATATTATCGTATACGTAATTATTTCAGTGTTAATACACTGAAATAATTTCTTGACATGATCTTATTAGATCACGTCATATCAAATTTAAAAAAAAAAATCAAAATTCTGGGCAATAAACTGCATATTTTATACTGTTTGAAAAGACTGTTTCACAAAATGACAGAAAAATTTTATGAACGACGGTCCGCAATTTGAAATAAACTAACTGATTACCGTAAAATGATATAAACCTTACTCCAAATTAGTGTGACAGATAACATACTTCATTTTTTTTAACGATATTAAAATAAGTAAAAGATAATTAATATACCACATTGACTATACACATATTTATTAAAAGATGTCAATGAAGTCAGTGATGGCGCTAAAGCGTGAAAAGCTACTACGTGAAATGTGTAATATGTGGCCTGCCCATCTGGGAAATAGTCGTGAATTTATAATAACAATAGTGATAAATGGAGAAACTGATCGACTAATCGACTAGCCGTAACGTATAAGTCTAGAAACTAGAAATTTTGCACAATTCTTATTTTAAATGTAATCAATGTAGGGTCTAGCCTAAAGGTGAAATGTTAGTCAAATTTTGTGTATAGGCAGGTACCGTTTCTTTTTAAATTAGGGCCACATAAATTGACATTTGATGTTGTCGTTACAAATACACAGATACGGTTTCAACGTTTTTGAAAACTTAAACCCTAAAAAAGCTGAACTTGGTAGTCAGAATTTGTACGGGGGTTTTGTTAGTTCTGAAGCTAGATTTTCATCCACTGCCACAAAACCCAAAGGGAGAGTTTGGGTTTATATGTTATACACATAATGTATAACTGGTAAATCCGTGTCTCTACGTTCCCTCGTAAGTACTAAATAGCTTAAAGGATTTTAATGTAATTAAAATCTACAAGACAAATATAATCCATCGTTATGTTTGTCTTGCAAAATTATTTAGTTTTTTCAAGTTGATGAAAAATTGCACTAAAAGTCGGGCATAATGTAGCTTTGAATCATGTAAATTCAAAGCTACATTATACCTGACTTTGTGGGATTTGTAGTCAAATAAGCTATTGAGTCGACCACGTGATGAAATGCGCGATGTCAGAAATGACATTCTTGTGAAGTTTATTTTCTATTTCTAGATCTATTACTGGAAATAATCGATAATGTTTCCTGTAATCGATCAAATTATTCTTATTATTTATATAACGATAGTCATCCATAGAAGTTGTACAACTCACAAACAATAAACTAATTCAGCGTACTTATACCGTTCTAGGTAAACAGTTTCAATGTTTTGCCGTTTAGATTCACAGTAAGGTTCTATAATCACTCGCCGCGTCTATCTGTCAGTCTGTTCGCGATAAATTCAAAAATTATTGGACAGATTTTTATGCGGTTTCCACCAATACATAGAGTGATTCGTGTGGAAGGCTTAGATATTGAATTTGACAAGGTTTGTATGAAAAAAAAAATACACCGGGGGCGAAGCCACGGGCGGGCCGATAGTGACCTGTAAAATTAATATAACATCCAATTTAATTCAATTTACGCATCCGTGTTCTTGGTCGTTAAGGAGATCCGTTGTATGCTTTCATACTCCATGTCTAGTGCAGTTCAGCTCGCACGTGGCCATGATTGGGTACCTGTCTCGTTTTGATACCGTCTTAAGCGTAAAAGTACCTCAATCGCTTTAGATTTTCTATCAGATATTGAGGAGTTTCCTGGTATTCATTTGGAGTCTAAGGTGCAATACTAGTGAAATCACAATAGCACCACTTTAGAGCTATAATGAACCGAACGCAAGCAGAATCAACAATCCGTTTATTAACAAGGGAGTTATACCTGAAAATATATATACACGAATGAGTCGGGAACCGCCTCCTTTTTTGAATTCGGTTAAAAACAAGTAAATTTATATGGCTAAGATTTTCTGAAATAAATATTCAGTACGTTAGCCAAGATAAAACATCTCTTTATATAACATGATGAAACGTGGCACTGATACGTGTTTAAGTAGAATATAGTAATATTTTTATTAAGTTATAAAAATTGGTAGTAGCTTAGACGTTATTCTATTTCTATAGATTTTACATGGAAGCGAATACCTGGTATATTATAACTTACAACGGACTAACCATCAAAGGTACATATATAATAAATTATAATGTCTGTTTATTAATTTTCGTAACGGTTAGACGGACTGTGATTAAGTTATTCATAAAGGCAGATTATTTCCTCATATACGACATAGTACATTTTATCAATAATAATAATACCAATAGGATGTATTTTATCAAAATCAATAACTATACCATAAAATGACATCAATGCCTTAGGGTTGTCCAAAATCGACAGCGTGATAGGCATTGGAAAAGAGAGAAGTACTGGAAACGAATAAAATGTGGGATCAGGATCGAAAACAAGCGTTGGCAAATTTTAGTTTACATTTAGTGATGTCCAGCGCAAGTGCACACTCTGGCGCTGGAACGAACCAGTGTTTCACCAATTCCGAAGATCATACCATGTCCCGATCATAAAAAGTAATGCCATGTTCGGAGTGATCACGTAAGCTGTGATCTCTGAATAACCACATCATTATCGTGACACGACTCTAATTTCCATTTTTCGTACCCATCTCACAACCTATACACCCCGCCGTATATCAGACCCTCGCGTAATGCTGAAAATGCAACAATGCGAGAAGCCCCGAAAACTCGGCCGTGCAGAAAATATAGGGACCGTTTGACAAAAAGATACAAATCGACCTCCATGCGGCCTCAATTATTCTAGGGTAAGTTCCGCAAAGGGCACGCTCCCGCCGTGCCTAATATCATTACGAAGGGCCTAAAAGCGAAATATAATATACCATTTAAGCTGTACCGTGTTATTTTGATATGACGACGCCGTCACTCTCCTCTCGAGTTGAACAATTTAGTTACTCGTCCCGATTTTATTTACGCTTTGCTCGCCTATAAAGTGTAAAAGGGTTCAATGTCTGAGAGCAGTGTGCCACAAGTTTGGGATTTAATTATCAGGAGTAAAGACTGGGTCATTCTCATTGCGATATTCGGAAGGATCCTCATGGATTCGACAATACCTTGCTGATTCATTTGACTGTAATATGTAAGTAGATCAGAATGTTAAATAATGGCGTTATCAGAATTAGGATCAGAGTTAAGGTTAAAATCGGCGTCAGAAAGCGAGTTGAAGTCGAGATCGAGTTTGAAGTTATATTTAGAAAAATATCGGATTTGGAACCTTGTAGAGATGAAAGGCGGAAATGTTGGACAAAACTTAGACGACACTGTTTCACATAATCGAGTACAAATTGTAAAAAAAATAAATTATTTTTAAGTTCTTGATACGACATCCTCATTGAAAAGACTAGAAAACATAGGATGAGTTAGAGTCAGTGGACAAATAAAAAACATGTTAATGGCTACTCTTAGATCAGCTGTTACTTATGAGCTAAAAATATTTGTACGTCTACTGTACTTATCGAAGAATTTTGTTATTGTCAATATTATAAACTCACGCCTATTTCTCAGTAGAGTAGGCATGAGTAGTTCCTACATGGTAGGATCTTTGCGTATCAATAGTTTCACGCAAGCTCGTCGGTTTTGGGTGCTTAAAATATTGGTTTGGTTTTCGAAAAATTAAAATTTGGCCTTTTATAATATGGCACTAATTTTGTCTGCAGAAAATTTTCTTGGGTGATCTTTGCCGATCCTATCATCACATTCCATTGGCTCTACAGATTTGTAGAGACAACATTCATTTATCGTTTCGAGATGGCTAAACCACCTCAACATTTTTTACTCTAATCATTTCATCTTTCAAACCGCACCGTTCTCTGACATCATTGTTCATAAGCCTATCTTTCAGAGACACTCCACACATATTACGGAGAGATCGCATTTCCACTGCATTGATTCTACATTCTTTTTTTTTCTGCTGCACCCAACTTTCATTACCATACATAAACATGGGGGTCAGGACCCCATTATGGATAGCCAAACGTGTTTATGATTATCCGAGTATACGAATTATATCACATGGTTTCATTTACTTTAAACACCATGACCTTAGCCTTGCTGACATTTACTTTCATACATTCTTATTTTAACAGAATCATTCATATTAATTACCATTGCCACCAAATCGCATATCGACAACAGAAAGATTACTTGGTCGTCGACGTACATAAGTACGTCGTACGGACGACGTACGACGTCCTTTCGTTGAGAAGCACAATTTTTCAGCAATAAGTTAAAAACGGTAAATTCGTCACGTTTAAAATCATTTTCGTTGAAAGTATTTATTAAGCGCTACCTTTGTTTTTTCCATATTCTTTCGATATACGGTTTAGAAAATAAAAGGTGTTGGGGGACAATTTCTACAACTTTCGGATGATCGACTATTTTCTAAATTATTCACGTAATCAGAAAAATTGCTTAAGAACCTTAAATTGTATTTAAAAGAACTGTTGAAATATATGCCAGACGTTGATGTTTGCTGAAAAATATTTGTTTCAGCTTCTGTTACATGTATGGTGTGCACCCCCAGAAATATTTATTTTTGTTATTTAACTACCAAACTAAGTAGCTGTTTATATAAGACACTAATAATTTCATCAATATTGGTCTTGCAGTTTCTGGATAAAATGCCTGTGACATACAGACGGAACGGACAGACGTACATGACAAAACTATAAGAGCCGTCCGAGAGTCCGTCATAGCCAATTTTCTCTGAATCTACTGAACAACCGATTAAGTTCTAATTTGCTATGTCTGTGACGGACGTATAACGTGAATAAATGAATATTAATAATGAGGGTTACTTAAGGGGGTAAATTAGAAAATGTTTAAAAACGAAAATAGGCCAAGTGTGAATGGATCTCGTGAATCAGCACATGAATGAATGAAATTTATTTTTTAATGATCAACACAAATATATTTCGTTGTAGTACGGAAACGTTGGTACACGAATCCGAATCGCGCTTTGTCGGACATTTTTTTATCCTCTAGCACCAGAATAGCAATATGGTCGGTCTTATAAAAAATATGGCGACCATTTGTTTCTGTATGCTTCGCGCACTGCGACATTTTGTTGGTTTATTTTCAAAGCACCACAAGGTCGATTGTCGCTTTGTTTCGGGATCGTAAGTTTACCGTATACGTTTGTTTCTCACGCCTCTGTCGAAATTTTATATCATAGGCGACAAATGCTATAGCATATCGGCACAAATCTATCCGGCTGTCTTTCTGTTTGTCGGTCAGTCAGTGCGGCACCCATCACAGACAACGCTTACGGAGAGAAAGGTGATCGTGAATAATAGTTTGCATCGCTGCTGATCCAATACCCAGTTCTTGCTCAAGCTCTACATGTGGGTCTTGGGCTCTCTCAGATTTTCAACTTCTTGAAGATTTTCACGAGGGACTGCGGTTGGCGGCTGACCTGTCCTCGCTTTAGCTTCAAAGCTTTCCCTTCCTCTTTTAAAATCGATAACTTAAATTGAATCTTAATTTAAGCTATTGCCAATTTAAAACTATTGCCCGTGAACAAGCTGAATCATCAGATGTAAATAAAAATTCAAAACATTGTTCGGACTTTAAATATTTTTTAACATCATAATAAATCACAGCATGAAAATCACGTCGACTAAATTTCATTATTGCAAGCGAGTTCTTGCCGGATTCTAACAAAAATAAATGTTTTAATGAGAAAAAAATAATAAAAATATGTTTTTTCACTGATTTTTTTACTAAATGTTGTATAAATTTCCAGTATCAAGTTATTAAGTAAAGAGTATCTAATTAGGCAGATTAAACGATGACCACATTACAACGCACGAAACTCTGTCGCTGTGAAGTTAGTCACGTAAGCGTCGCAATGGCGTAAAATTGGCACGCGGGGGAGAAGAAGGAAGGATCGGGAAGCGTTGAACCTGCGCATTGCATCATTCGCAGGCATTCTAGAGAGGCAAAGTTTCATGCGTTGTACTGTACCTTTGAGGTTATAGTGCACGGTTCGAGGTTACATACCTGGAATACTTTAATTCCTGACGGTAAGAAAATAAAGTAGATGAGGGAATTGGGGAACGACACGGACCCTGAGAGTAATCTAGTATAGTGATGTAATGTTTGTCGGAATATTGAGTGCACTCGGTAAAGTAGATGTAACAAGAGTGAGGTGCCTAGGTTTTATTACAGTACATCGAGATTACGTTAGCACGTGGATCGTACTAGTGTGACCTAAGGAAATTAGAGTTACTCAGTCTCTTTAAGGTACCGTCTACCCGATGAAAAATGGAACCTTTATAGCGACACTCTCGTGTCTGTCTGTTAGTTTGTCTGTCACAGCCTAGTTTTCTCTGAATTTATTTAATGAATGTCTTTCGATTTGATACATCTACTATAGAGTTGGCAACTCAATCCCTAAAATATAGCGTAAGGGCGAAATATAAATGTTTTTTTTTTTTATAAAAATCAACTGCATAGATTAAGCGATCATAAAGAACATATATGAAAACCGATCACTCCGCGTTTTATTTTTAAAACTACCGAGTTTATATTTTAAAATAAGTGTTATATGACACAAACGAAGATTTGAGGCTTTTAAATTCCTAAGGCAAGGAAAGGAAAGGCAAAATAATTGTAAAATGTATAAAATGTGCTGCTTAATTTCACTGTAATCTATAGTACGCAACCACCATGCGATTTCTATTCGCACTTGTCTAGTTTTTCAGTATAGGAATTCTGAAAAGTCGATAATATATAAATCTAATACCATAAAGAAAAACACTCATCACGATAATTCAATTCGATGATTACCAATTCATCGTTCTACGCATTTAGTTATTGGATAATATTCTTAATTGAAAATTCGAATAACCGGAAAATTATGTCGTTTCGATTTTATTACGGGTCACACCGAAAATACGTTTTCAATCGAGCATATTGCATTTTATAGGCGAATGAATGACTGTATAATACGTCCCCGAAAAAAAAAGTTCCATAAAACACTGAATTCAAAAAGACCGCCATAAAGAAGGTCCCCACTTTCGGAACTCGTCCGCCCCGTTGTTAATTCGCTCGTAAGATTTTATCTCGCCGCAAACCTATTAAATTGGCTATTAAGGAGAAGTCGATACGGCCGGCGGGAAATAGGCGTATTTTGATTTATATATGTATGTATATACATTTTCAGTTTTCAAAAGAAAATATGATTTTTTATTGCACCTCCGAGAGATATTGCAGATGGAAATTTAATAATTTCCTGTTCATGTTTTTGAATGGGTTTGAAATGGTACATATGTTCTTTATCGTGGATTAAATATTATATACATTGTCTTTCAGAAAACAACGATTTTTGTAATATTCTCAAAAGCAATGAGATTTGTACCAAACAAAACTAGAATAATATTTAATGTTCTCCGTTATTTTTTAATATTTTCATTTTATATTTAATATTTCATTTGCGCTGTAATTTTATGTATTGTAATGAATGCATTGATTCAGTTCTAATGAGATGGTATTACATCATTTTACTTAGTCACCGAACCGTCCTTCTAAATAAAAATGACAACAGTGATAGAGGTGTGTTTCAAACTCTCATTTGCAATATTTAACTGTTAAAGTTAAAAATTAAACATATCAAAATATCGGTAATCTTAATGACATTGTCATTTGTGAAATTAATTCAATGTCAAAAACGTCAATATTTTTAAAATACAACTCAGTCATCTTGAGAAACATGAAGTTAAAACAACGTATTTTAACGTGTTTAGTTTTTAACTTTGATAGTTAATAACTAACTATTTCAAATAAGAGTTTGAAGTACATTGCCGTAAATATTTGTATTATCTAAAGTAAGACCTAGGAATACAGTAGTGTCAACAAGCTCTAATTCCTCGTTTCTTATTACAAAGAACCAGATCCATTTATCACATTCGGAAGTGAGAATTTAACACATTTTGTTTTCTTCCTATTAAGAAGTAAGTTATTTAAAGCAAACCATTTTTGAATTTTGGCGATAGCAATATTCACATCGTCATAATCGAGTTGATGTCTATTAACTTGGCATAATGAAGAGGTATCTGATGAATGTTATTAACAAAGCTTGGTAAATCATCAATATAAACTAAAAGCAGAAACGAACGAAAGATCGATCCCTGTGACACCCCCATGCGAACCACGGATCCAGATGATCTCATGTTATTGACATCGACCTTTTGAAGCCTATTAGTCAAATATGATGCTAGTAGGTCAAATGCATGAGCTGTAACTGCATAATGATGTAGCTTCCTGGTCAGTATTTCATGATTTACACAGTTAAACGTCTTGGAGTGATTAGGGTCTCTCTCTGTCAAACGCTAAGGATCCAGTAGATTGTTTTAAGCTTTTTCTCTCTCAAGATATTCTGGATATCTTGTTAAGGTGCACAAATATTTACATTGACTAAATAAAAGAAAAATCCCAAAGATATTGGATTGGAAATTGCATACGTATCAATATCAATGAATAGATTTTAGTTTTTATTACGCGCACTAAGATTGACTTACGATTGACTTAAGATTGTGACTGACGGAGAACAATGGCGAGAAGTTGACAAAATGGCACCGATCACACAGGTTGTAGAGGTGTTCATTTAAAACTGTCCCAATAACTACATTCCAAGTGACTATTTGACACTAGATGAACAACTTGTTGGTTTCCGAGGACAATGCAGCTTCTTTCAGTATATACCTAACAAACCTAACAGATTCAGAATCGAGATCTATATGGTGGCTGATACTTAAACTTCGTATGTATTTAATTTTGAGATATATATTGGAAAGCAACCAAATGGTTCATTCCAAATGTCAAATAAGGTAATGGACATTGTCCGTAGAGTGCTAGAGCCGCTTCACGATTTGGGTTGTGATGTGATAATGGACAATTATTTTACGAGCTTGCCTCTAACAATGGATTTATTGCAGAAAAGAGTGACTTGAAGAATTGTTGGAACAATGAAAGCTAATAAACCGAAACTCCACAAAGAGTTCAAAAAAGCTCCGAAATCGAAAAGATAAACCTAGAGCTCGATTTTCGGATTTTGAAAGGATGAAACTCTTGTGTTATACGTTCCCAAAGAAAATAAAGTGGTAAATCTTCTTTCTATAATGCATTACGATGCAGCTATTAATGCTGATACAAAGGAAGAAATCAAGCCCGAAATTATCACGTTTTACAACCGCACTAAGTGTGGCATTGACATAGTGCAAAATGTGCGAGAAATACAGTGTTCTAAGAAACAATCGTCGATGGCCACTAACCATATTTTTTGATCTCACGAATATTGCTACGATCAAAACTTTGGTAATCAACCAAACGAATAGGAATGATGAAATGATTGTAAGGCATAATTTTTAGCAAGAATTGTCTTACAATTTGATAAAACCTCCGTAATCAACAGAGGTTTTATCGAACCCGGCAACCATGGATACACTTCACCGACAATGGAAATATAGAATAGAATTGGTCACGGGTATATTTCAAGCCACACAGCATGATGTTACTACCAATATGGGAGTATCGGTCGATGCGCACTTTGCTGAAGAGCCAGAAATCGGTTCACAAAAATGGTGCAAGACTAGCAACAAATGGGTTTATTCTGATACCAAGCTGTACTATGTTCTGAATGCTATTAAACATAAAGAGACTGACTGAATAATTTTAGAAAATGATTATTTTAGTTAACATGGATCTCAGGAGTGCCGTTTTTGCTAAATTTTATCAGAATTAAAAAAAATTATTAATGTCTTTGCTCCTATTTATCAATGTTAAAGATAGTAAGAAAAAGTGTTTATTATACATAAGAGAATACTAAATAAAAAAGATTTCTGTAAAAATTTTTTTCATACGCAACCAAAAAGGAAAAGTGATAGCAATTATGAAATGATATACCTTAGTGACCATGTAAAAAAAGGGACGCGTGTACTCTAGTGTTAAGGTTTAAGCCCCAAAATTTGAAATGAAGCGATTGTGAGAGGGTATCCACCAAAGCGGTCATTAAAACCTGGTACGAAATATAAAATGAAATAGTTACGTATTAAAACCGTTTTTGTGTTTGTAGAAGATTGTATTTCTAGAGATTTCGACGATAACAACAGCGCCGGTAAGCCGTTTGTCACGCCCGCCGACAGATGGCGTGGAGATTAATAAAGGCTATTTAAGAACCGGAACCCTTTTAAGGGTTGAAATACAAGCGCGTTTCCCTCTCTAACGGGTACATTCGGCGCCACGTTATGTGAAACACCTGTGCTTATAAAGTATATTTCTGTGGTTAGGGAATTTATTTACGAGATTGTTGTAAGAAATAATATATATAACATTTATCTTTATATTTTGAGTGTACTTATACAGTGTAATCTTATAATTAATAATCTCAAATATTTGGTGAATTCCTTGTCGAAAGTATGAAACAATTAAATAAACAATTAAATTTTTGATGCACGGTTTTCATTGTTTCGCCCCAAAAACATCATAAAATTCACTATATTTAGCAAAATAATTCACTAACATCTCCACGCATGTGATAGATCTCAGATACAATTACGTTCGTTTATTTTTGTGAGCATTCGATTCACAAGAGAGTAAATGATCATCGTCACCCATAGACACTTGTAACCGCAAAGGAGTTACCAGAACGTTGCCGGCTTTTTGGAAAGGAATAGGATATCTGATGGAGGAGGAGTGAGCTGATGGAGGTGAAAGTGGACCACCAAAACTTTGACTCACTGGATGAAACGTAACAGTGGAAGATGCATTTGTAGTTGGTGAAAGAGTGGTATCTCACCGCTTCGACCATTTTCATGCTGCAGTTAAGTTGGCCACAATATGACTCTATCACAGAACTTACATCTAAATTTATTAATTTTATATCAAACACACATTTTGCGTTTACGACTTATTAAAAAGGTCATCAATAAATTTTTTTCAATATAATTTTTTTCAAACTCCAATCCTTTTGCCTTACACAATCCTAAAAATAACAAAATTGTATTCATAGAATTTTTAATAATAGCAAATCACTTAGTTACTGAAATTGCTAAAAATATAAACGCTATTTTGGATATTTATTGTACATTAAATTGAAAAAGTGTCATTCCGTGTTACAATTTCCCATACTATATATAGATATCGTATATATATACATATAATAAAACACTAGCTGTCCCGCCCGCTTCGCTGGGTAATTTTTATTTATAAATAAAATGGCGAAGGATTTACGGAATTCGAAAAATGAGTAGCCTAGAACCATCTACAAATCATTCCGCATCGAATGGTCCCAGTCCCATGTCTATACGTTTAGTAGTTTTTACGTGATTGGCGAACAAAGACAACCTATTTTCATTATATATGTATAAGAGAAGAGATATGTAGAACCTGGTGAATCTGTTTGCATGAAAAATGCAAAAAGAACGATAAGAGAAAGTCATGAAAAAATAACGAATCTCATTTTTTTTTGTCCGTCGTCTGTCGCTCTGTACCTTTGAAATGTCAGAACGGATTTTAATGAGCTTTTCATGAGTAGATAGACTTAAGTATAAAACTTATTTAATTTGAATCGAAACTCAGGAAAAAAATTATACTCATTTAAATATCTAGCCTGGGAAGTAAACAAGGCAAATAGTAATTGCTAAAGCATACACTACATCGACGCGCTCGACTTTTTGAAAAATATGCAAGGGGGGGGAGCATTGGAAGGGAGTGGACAGGATAATGAGGGAGGAGGTTGAGTTGCGATAAAAGCTCTATGTGACATACCGAATTACATGCGGGCGAAGCATCTGGCTGGACGATAATCGCAAATAAAAAGGCTAGAATTTATATTGCGCAATTATTATTATGTGCAAATATTCGAGATGCTTAACTCGTAAGACTAACTTGATTTTTCACATCGTAAAAAACTCACCTGCAGGATCAAGTTCGGGATATGAAATCTAATCTTCTTAGTACTTATTTCAGATCTGGTTATTACGCAAACTATATGTAAAAGAACTCCTAAATTTTATATTATGGATACAAAAACATTTTTTAAATCTAAAGTTCGATTAACTCTAAGCACCAATTCTTATTAATTTGAACTGAACAATTCTTGATACATGTGTAATTTTATATGGCAGAATATGACCGGTTTCACAATTTCGATGCAACTTTGTACTTCGATAACTCTTTTGCATTTCAAGTTTATCTATGTAGGTGTTTTTCCTGAAAAAATACAACTAAATCATATTTCTTTGAACGTTTCATTATAAGTACAATCTCGTAAAATTTTGAAGTTATTGGGTTGTTGCTGTGCTATTGGATGTGATACTGAGGTACCAGTAGATTTACGGTAACGTTCTCAAGCACATGTGGTGCTACATCACATAAATTACACAAATGTTTTTAGGTAACATGATTGACATAACAGCAAGTAGCAAGTAAATTTTGAATACTGTATAGTGTTCTTATATTTAATATGTAAATATTCATTGTTGGGAATGAACAATAGCAACATTTTCTTGTGGGAAGTTATTTCACATTCTAACGGCAATTCTGAACAGTATAAGCGAGTAAAGTTCACTTGCCCAGATACCAAATTCTGAAACATCATTAAGCGGCAAAGTATATTTCATACCTGAAACACAGGTTATTCTTGTTTGATACCAATGCGGTACATTCTACATTCTACAATACATTGACAGACTCCCAGAAACGCGACCGCCCGCCCCCGATCGCCGCGCCCTAGCCCGTTTGGGCTGCGAGTCACGTTTGCGAGACGCATTCCAAAGGAGCCTTCAGACATTTCGGAAGGATATAATAAGTGTTTTAATATTAAAGTGAAAACTTCTTTAGGCGCATTGGGCATTGTTGGAGATGGGGAAAAAAACATTGAACTCGCGACACTGTCACCGTTACCGTAACCGACACCTCTGTATATCTATCTACACATATTGGTCCCGTTTACACGAGAGTTGAGCTTGAGTTGAAATACATAGATAATATAACTATATATAATACAAACATATATTGTGTATTTACGTGCAATATAGATTCCAATATATTCATGTCGGAACTTTTCGTATTGTATTTACAAATTTACTTTTTAAGTAATAGAGTGCAGTTTTTGTATGTAAAATAATTTCCATTATTTTTCATGTACAATAACGCATCAAAAAATTGTAATATAACTTATGCAGTAGTAATTTATAATAATGAATAAAAAAATATTTTGTTTAAAAGTATTTCCTGCAACATAAAATATTTTCTGACAATTTAAATAAATACACACGTGATTGTTTATCATTTCTGTCGGAACTCCCGGAGTGCCACTGTTTTATTATGTATTAATCGTCTGTTACTTTTCAAGAAGCAACGAACACGTGTAATATGTAAGGTCAAGGAAAAAATTTTTTGTATTTAATATACAAATTGAAGTTAGTTTTTCATTTTAATTTATTTACATTTAATTACAATATCTGTACGCCATTTTGTACAACTACTTGTTGCGATTTTATAAGGAGTGACAATCTCATTGTGGTAGAAATTTTAGGACTTCTGATCGAACAACTGCGAGCAGTAGTTTTGACAATGCTTTCTTGATGTTAACCTAATACTATTTAAAGAATTCCTTAACAGACTGTAACAGGTGAAAATCTGAGCGTGAAAGGTCAGGACTATATGGTGGATGCATTAACCCTTCCCAACCAAACTCTCAATATTTGCTGAATTGCTAAATATATGTGTGGTCTGGCGTTATCATGGTGATAAATAACACCCTTTCTCTTGATCAATTAAAGCCGTTTTTTCTCCACTTCTTACTTGACTCTCATCAGCTGTTGGCAGTAGAAATCCGAATCGATGGTTTGGCCCGGCAGTAAAAGCCCATAATGAATACCTTCCAAAACCACCATACACATAGCATCAACTTATTGCAAGTTTTATTCGGGTTTTGGCTATAGTCTGTGAAGCTTGCTCGACTTTTGACTATGATCTTTTTCACACGGTCTTGTCATAGATAAGGCCTACAATTTTTTTTTTTGGTGCTGCTCTGTTTGTGCCTATGGTCGATAAAGTGGGTAATGTACAATATATTGTCATACGTTATTTTTACTCATTAGCTCTAGTTTACCTTCTACTCTCATATAATTTTTTTCCCTGTCTTTCTCCTAAACAGTCATTACTACAATAACATCGATAAAGTTTATATCACTATATCATTGTGGCTAGCACGTCCAAATGTTGTGTTGACAATCCTTATACATTTTCTTACGTTTGTGGTGAATACATTCTAAAAGATCAGCGTAAATCGATAATAGACACTGTAAATCGTTTGTATTTTGCTACTTCGGTATTGAAATTCGACACCAAAATAGTGAGGGCGCCTCATAGTGTATGTAAACTATGCGTTGAACATTGGGAGAAAGAGACACGTAAGTCCTTGAAGTTTGGAGAGCCTACGATATGGCGAGAACAAAAAAAAATTCATTATGATGACTGTTACTTTTGTATGACTAATACAGTGGGCATCAACAAAAACAATCGCCGTAAATGGAAATATCCTAATATTTTTTCAGCACAAAGACCTACTCCGCATTCAGAAAATATTCCAATACCACCTTTTCACCACGTAGTGCAGCAATCTCAGGAGGAAAAAGCTGAAACTCCTATTTCTTATCAAGTAGACGATGACTTTGAATGATGCGGAAACACATAAAATCCTAAGCCATTTTCGCAGAATGAGTTTAAGAGCTTAATGACCTCATCAAAGGAACGTGCTGAGCTACTAGCGTTCAGATTAAAAGAAAAAATTGCCTTTCCACAGATGTTTGAGTGTCTACATATCACAGGAGAAAACGACGCTTATTACAGTTTTTTTTGTCTTATAAAAATTTTATGTATTGCTGTAATGTAAGTAGTTTGCTGATATTCATGGGTTTGACGATCTATCAGCCTAATGAATGGAGTCTCTTTATTGACAGTAGTAAACGAAGTCTTAAAGCAGTTCTTCTACAAAACGGAAATAAATATGCTCCCGTTCCAATTGCTCATTCAACATCTGTGAAAGGAGAATATGAGGTAATTTCAATTCTTTTACAGAAAATAAAATATTTTGAACATATCTGGGTGATCTGCGTCGACTTGAAGATGGTTAATTTTTTATTGGGTCAACAGTGTTATTATCCTAAATAGTCAATGCTTTATTTGTGTCTAGGATAGTCGAGCCAAATCACACCATTGGACTCAAAAAAATTGGCCTATGAAAGATGCTCTTGTTGTCGGAGAAAAAAAATGTTATAAACGAACCATTAGTTTCAAGAGAAAAAAATCATTCTTCCGCCATTGCATATAAAATTAGGGCTGAAGAAACAGTTTGTTAAGGCTCTCGACAGAAATGGTCAACCTTTTCAGTTAAATTCACAGAAATTTCCTGGTTTAAGTACTGAAAAACTAAAAGCAGGTATCTTTGATGAACTTCAAATACGTCAGTTAATGAAAGACGCCACTAATTTTGAGACTTCTATGAATGATCTGGAAAGGCTTGCGTGGAAATCTTTTGTAGCAGTTGCACAAAATTTCCTCGGAAATCATAAGGCTGATAACTATGTAGAATTAGTAGAAGAAATGCTAGTTCGTTTCAAAAATTTAGGCTGTAATATGAGTTTAAAATTGCACTATCTCAATAGTCATCTCGATCAATTTCGACACAATTCAGGAGATTTAAGCGAATAACAAGGAGAACATTTCCACCAAGACATAAAAACGATGGAGAATAGATTACAAGGAAGGTGGGACACCCATATGATGGCCGATTATTGCTGAGGAATCATGCGAGATTGCCCACGTCAGTCTAATTCTAGAAAAAAAACACTTAAAAGACAATTTTTTGAGGTTAAAAATAAAATACTTTTTTTTTTCTGAAAACTGTATTTTTTATGTCTCGGGCACTAGAACTGGTAGAAAAAAATCGGTAATATTTCTGATATCACCATGTGAGACATACTCAAAATCAGGTCTAAAATCCCCGGCACCAAAATCGTTGTAGGCCCAATAAAATAGAAAAAAAACTATTTCACCAACCTCATATATTAAATAACGCACACATTCTTAATGCTTGGTGAGTACTTAGCTCGAGTCAATTGCGTGCTAGGTTTGAGTACAATTATTCATGGACACAAAACAGTTTTAAGGTAAAAAAAGGAAGTGTACAATTTTTACATTTTATAGGACAATATTATATATCTTTTTATTTATCATTTTTCACATCACTCACACTCACACAAGCACACACATTGATGAGTCGTTATAATTAGCTGTGATTGACAACTATTAGTGGTCAAAATTACTTTTGTAAAGTAAAGTAAAAATAATATTGACCACTCTAGACACTGTAGCATCTGCCTCACGTTTGTTTTAATATTGACTTTTCAGTAATTCGGGTTGTTTGCATTTAAATAATGTTCGCAATTGATCCGTCACACTATCTAATTAATTTTATATATGAATCATATACATTTGTATAGCTTAAAATACTAATCGCATATTAATTAATATTTGAATATTATGGCCGCTGGTTAATATACTGAGAATATTAATATGGATACAACTTCTTCATGTGTTGAAAACGATCCGTTACATCCATGTCATTGATATGTAAGGCATAAAAATAAAACAAAAATGCCTTGTCCATGTCAAACGAGTGTTAGTTTATGGGCAGAAGTCCAATATCATTTTATTTTTTTATATATTTTTATCAATTATTAAACATTTAATATTTAATTGAAATAGTTTAATTAAATGACAGTCTCCGTTATAGTTGAAAATATGTAACATCATATTCATAACCGCTTAATTAAGGCAAATACTTCAGTATACAGAAACGTAAAATAACTAATAGCTCTAATATTTTACATATAGAAATACATTACACATCGTTATCTACTTGGTGCTGTCTGAAACATTTTTGTTTTGTTTCTCTAATTTAATTTCTTCAATTTAATTTCTTATATTCCCATCCTCGATCTTAATTCGAGTCTCGATTTTCTTTCTAACGTTTCCGTATTTTGTGCAAAACCACGTTTAAGGTGAAAATCAATCAATGTTAACAGTTAATAGTTTAGTCGTGAGTTGTTTCCAAATTACAATAGTCTATATTATAAACTGTTGTGTCAAACATGTCTTTTATTTGTTGCCAGTACAAAGACATAGATATTAAAACTATTTGGTTATTAGTTTTGAATTCATACACATTGTTTTTAAAAAAAGTGTAATATCTAAAATCATCTCTGTACATTTCTGTATAACAAGGATTTTTTCTAAATCACAACTTTATTTATTCTATAAAAATAGAAAAAAAAAAACAAAAAAAACAAAACATGAATAGATACCCTTTCAACAGAATTTCAATTATTTACCTCTAATACATTTCGTCTTTCTTAACATCTTAAAACACATACATTATCTCGGTTGGTAATTCATTAGAAGATAGCTCCTCTACATTTAAAACTCGCTGACGCGTGAGGTGGATGCGGTGAGTGTTTGTTTCCAACTAAGTTAATCATCCCATACATTAAGCTGAGCTGAACGACGATGTGCCTTATCGCACGTTGAAGATGTGACGACTTCACAAACAAAATAAGCTCGTGTTTCATTGAAAACGTCCAAAGAGGAAAGCTTGCTTGTTTGTATCACAAAATATATATACATGTATTTAACGACACCGATTTCTTCTTTATCTAGGCATCAGTTGAAAATTACTAAACGCATCTGTATGGGAACATCTCCATTCAACGCAGAATCGTTCGTAGACGGTTTTAAGCTATACCTCACGTTATGAATGTAAAAAAAATGTTTGATTAGATGTTCGTCCTTTAATCACGCGCTACAATATGCATGGATTATAGCCCTTTCCAACCGAGTTGATATAATAGTGAGTTTCGACTTTGAAAAATTCTACAGAAAATTTAAACCTCATTTTCGGAACGCAATCGACGTCGATCGATCGTGACACTATCGCTGAACGAAATAAAAAATACTTGTGTTGCTCGGGCGCATGTTTGAACATGTCAGTCGCCCAAAATATGCCTACGGGATGGCGGCGTTTTTTGGCTCCTCCACTCGCTCGCGTAAGTAGTTACGATTTTTATAATTACAAGATGTTTTCGTAAAATTTATTATGTAATCAGATAGATAATACTATGCTTTAGAATTATGACTATTTGGTATGTATATTCTAATGTTAGTTTCTACATAAACTTCTTGTAAATTTTAACTCGCACAATCGTGGCACTCAGGTTGTACCGCGTAATATTGATTTAAAATATTTTGTTTGCTGTACTGTTAAAGACACGATTAAAACAGTTGTTATTTTTATTTTTAGGGGCTCCTCTTACGGATAACTATATATCTGAATTGTTGAACAACGGAGACGTCTCAGAAATTGAAGATTTCGATATTGACGAGGACGACTTCGATTTAGAGCCTAACATTTTGTTCGCGCTAGCTGCTGAGGAAGACTGTTCTAGTGAAGAACAGATGATAAGCAGGATGTAATAGAAGATGAGTCATCATCCATCCCTGAGTCAGTAGTGGAGCCCCAGAGGCGCCTATCATTCCACCATCAATACCTTCTGGACGAACAACAAGGACCTCAAGACAAGGAAGGTCAGTTTCTGTTTCATCTTCAACACAAAGATCCCGAGTAACCTGTGGAAGAAGTTCTCGTGGAGGGCTGTGTCTACCTTAAGTACTACCAGGAGAAGGGTATGGAAGCAGGTCCCGTTCGAAGATGGTCCGCACAACTACATGCCTATACCTACAAAACCAGTACGACGACCGGTTGATGATGATTTCATAGAAAAATTTCTCATTGTACTAATCTATATTATCTGCGATCTACTGGCCGTGAGCTCAAGTGTACAAGCACCGAAATTACTAAATTACTTGCTATACATATAATCATGGGCTGCGTGCCTTACCCCCGGTTGCCTATGTATTGGAGAGCTGGTACAAAGTTGGGTTTAATCTGCAACATAATGTCAAGAGATCGATTTTTGACGCTGCGTAATGCACTCCATGTGGTAGAAGGTGATTCAGCCCCTGACAGCGAAAAGGGTAACGTTTTATGGAAGGTCCAACCGATGATTGATAAAGTGAAAGACATCTGTAATAAACTGGAAAGGGTGCCGGGATTTTACTCCATCGACGAGCAAATGATACCATTTACCGGTCGCTGTAAATTACGCCAGGTGGTTAAAAATAAACCGAGACCTGTTGGGCTGAAAAACTTTGTAATGACTACAAGCGAAGGCCTAATGCTCGACTTCGCTATTTATGAAGGTGCTAAAACTATGTTTGGTGAGTCGAATCTGGGTCTTGGACCGTCTGTTATCCTGAGCTTGGCTAAAAGCATTCCTCCTGGGAGTTGTGTTTACCACGACCGGTATTTTACTACCGTACCTTTGATTGAAGAAATGGAGAAATTAAATCTGCACTCCACAGGTACAATAATGCAGAATAGAATCCCTGACCGAGCGACGATCAAATTTAAGAAAGATTCTGCAATGCGTCGTGGAGAATGTCAACAGTTTGTTTGTGAACCTACAGTATTAGTAAAATGGAAGGATAACAAATCAGTACTTCTTGCATCAAACTGTACCGGGGCTAGTCACACCACGTCTGTGAAAAGATGGGATAAAACTAGTAACAGCGAAGAGATACGACGGTTATGAGCACTATCCCATTAGCGATGACATCAAGGCTCCGCGGACCTGTAGAATGGAAAACTGTGAAAGTCGGTCAAAAATAAAATGTGAGAAATGTGACGTGTACTTATGCCTGTCTCGCGATAAAGACTGTTTTAAAAGTTATCAAATAGGCTCGGCTTGAATTATTCTTTATCCACTTACGGATTATTTACATATTTTTTTATATTCTCCTAGTTATTTGTTTAATTTTGATCTCAACATTAAAGACACAAGGTGTCGTATCATTTTTATGGTTCCTAAAGTACAAAGAATGTACCTAAATTAGTAGTTTTTAGTTAAGTTTCTAAAAAAAAATACTTCAAGACTGATTAAAATTAATAAATATTGATTTTTAAAGCTTGTTTTTTTTATTTATTTACATTTCTAATATTTTACCGAAAAATAATTCCGAAATCCGGATATGTTCTGTACGACACTCACGATCGTGCGAGTTACAAATTATTCCTGAATCTCACGACCATGAGGGTATGATTGTCGGAGACCAGCTCCAGCTAGATTTTTTTTTATACTTTTCTCGAGCACTATGGACATAATGTTACCCCTTACATAGCATTTTATCTTGAAACTAGAGAATTCATAGTCCCGGTTGTAAAGGGATAACAAAATCTTGCATATAAATAGATCATGTCCTCGAATAGAATGTGGGACCGTTTACGTGAAAAATGTATAAGCAAACAAGTAAAATGGTATTTTTTTATCACTAAGTTCAATGTCTAAGGGCGCACCAAAGTCGGGATGGAAACCGATATAAAATCGAGTGCAGGACTGACACTGTGGCATTAGCATCGGGCCCAGAACTGAATGCGAGGTCGGCCGCTATGAAAACGCAGTAAATTCATTCTTTGCCCGCGCGAGCGAAACCGCATACATATTTGAACAATTGTTATTAGAAAATACTATCAGTTTTTAAAACACTACACCTAATTGGCATAAAATTTAATAGATTTAGATTAAGATACGCCGCAGTATATTTTGACTCACACGGCTGACCATAACAAACAAGTACAGCTCAATCCACGAAATTCTGCCTGCCGCTCTGAATTACATGCGAACGATGTGATGCGCGGGTTTAACACTTCCCGACCCTTCCTTCTTCTCCCCCGCGTTCCAATTATGCGCAATTGCGACTCTTTTGTGACTAACTTCACAGCGGCAGAGTTTCATGCGTTGATTTTGATTTTGTGACGACCAAGAACAGGATATATGGAAAATGGATTGCGATAGCCGTGTATATCCGAATATAATTAGGATAAAATGTCCGGGGCAGAAAACCTACAACTTATGGCAAAAAAGAAAAGGTATTCAATATTGTTCCTACCTTTGTTCAAACCTAATATTAAACTATAAAAATATATTGCCTAAAAATAAATCCCCCGCGATCTACGAAACGTAATAGTATGAGAATATTTTGACCAAACCTTTAATCGTCTTTGAGAAATTCGCTTCCCTCTGAAGTCTCTAAATAATCAGCTTTTCAGTTCTGGAGTCTTTCTAGCGACGTCGGTTTTGTCGACCCATCATTCTACACGGGGGAGAATTTTTTCGATGAATTTTCGAGAAAAGGAATTTTCTCTTTGTGTAACAGACGAACAGAGTTTATTTTATATTGATTACTCATGATACTTACTTAAGATGTATTGGTAGTGAGTTACATTTGTTATAATAGTTATAAATTGGCTTCGGTGTCGCAGGAGGGTAGGTAGAAACTGTAGATTTCCACATGGTACGAACTTTGCATATCTCTCTTGCTTCACTGACATCTGTCGATTTTATCATTTTGAATGCTTAAAATTGGACGCTTTTTATCCGATTACGGCAAAGCCCAAGGAGGGCTATGATTTTAAAAGTGTATACATATACACAGAGAGACACACACAGGCGTGCGCGCTCGCGCGTGCGCATGCATGTATTTGTGTGTTGCGTGTGTTGTGCATGAGTATGTTGATCGGTTTTCTTGTAGTTCCCAAGATACTTATCCTAAAGTTAAAAATGAAATATCACTTAACGCGTCTTAACACTCCGCGTTTTATAGGAGATAAAACATTTTATTATACCTAATAGAGCCAGTATATGTCATTCTCCAATCTCGAAAAAATGAATTGAAGAAAAAACATGTCTTGCTTCATGTCAAAAGAAAAATCTTGGAAGGTATATTTCGAACAGTTCAACTTCATTATGCAAATACGCTTAAGTTAGTAACAAAATCGTTTCGAATTTGAAAGTGAAACCCAAAGGTATATTTTTTCTGCTTTTTTCTTTTTTAATTTAGTCCGGTCCAACTTGTTTATATGTGAAATGATTTTACATGTAATTTACATGTGAAATATTTAAGTTGTCAGAGTACAGTAGGCGTTCCAATATTGAGATAATCGGCACCAGACTCCTGTGAATTGATTTGTGAACGGACAATTTATTGTGAAGAATTGTGCATACGAACTAAGTTACGGAAAAAAGTTTTATTTGAACTTAACGACCGACTACTAAGTTGGAGTTGTATTGCAACACCCGAAAATGAACATCTGTGTTTATTAGCAAATTTGTATTGCCCTCATAAAATGACAACAGCTTCTCAACGAGATATCGTAGTGTTATTCTGATGGTTTCATAATTCTTTTTGATTAAAAGTAAAATAACTTTTTTGCATTCATAATGCGATTCAGTCGATGGATCAGAAAAAAAAAAGAAATTGAAAAGCATCTGTTTTGAATATCTAATTGCCAATGTCATTCAAACCTTCATTAGATTAATCTGACAACTATCATTTGTATCATGTAGAAGATCATTTTTTCAAATACAAAAAATTTGTGGGTATTCTTTTTCTGATTGAAAAAGCGTCAGGACAGGCATTGTGAAAACCGAATTTCTTTTAAGGAAATATTATAAACAGTCAATCTTCTCTTGTCTAATATTACTTTTTATCGTGAGACCGCCCAAGCAACGGGTAAGATACGATAATTCGTTCAGAGAAATGATTTGTGATATCTGTTATCCCGGTTATAATCGGTGGCAGGTACCTAGGATCCTTTTTTTCTTCCCCACAAGAGTAGATGTCTGATATCTGGATGCGCAGACGTCGGTTAGGAAGCGCACATCGTTCCATTCCTGAGGCAGTCTTAGCCCGCAATGCTAAGACGCATCTGCCTGCACTGCCTACGTCGAGGTTTCAATACAGATGGGAGTCCAAGAACAAATATAGAAGCAATATGAACCCAGTTCAATGTTCGAAATCGGCTACCTTATTTATCACACGTGTTCGTTCTGCAAAACTGTTTCGTCAGTCTACATTCATTCATCCTTTCCAAAAGTTTAAACCAACGTAACATATCTTTTTCTACTCTAGCTACACTACATCTTAATTCAAACCTGACATCACTGTTCCTACGTCTATATTTTAAATACACTCCATCCATAATACGCAGGGACCGCACCTCCACTGGATTGATTATATCACGAAACAACCGCCATGCCTTAGTACATTTAACTTTTCGCACTGACAGAAAAACACAAAGCTTTTTCGTATATAGATTATGTAAAAGCATGTTAACTTATAAGCTATTACTTCTAATGGCATGCCCTTATCCATAATGTTTTAGGACACTTAGTTCGTCCTAAGCTCGAGGCCCGACGTGACGTCGTGTAAGCTCGTAGTTAATGCGACCACATTTATTCCGGAATATTGCAAAAGTTAAATATCCAAATATTTTTACATTTAAAACGACTAAAGCAATATTCATTTTGAGTAATTACAATATTTATTACTACGGAGATTATCACTACTAATTTTTATGTGATTAGTTAAATATTTTATTTCAACGCACTGCATATATTCAAGGCTTAGACCATATAGATAATAAAATAATTTAATCTCACTACCATAAAAATAACTATGAAATATGAAACAAAAATAATACAAAAAAGTGTCAGTAGTAATAATTTTAATTACACCGAAGTCTCTAGTACTTCATCATTTCCGTGGGTATCATCAGGTTTGAACGTTGCACCGTCGAACTTTATGCATACAGCGTTGAACGGCCTGCAAATTTATATCGTGAAATTTTACATCACAACCGCCATATTGATCATTTACTTCAAAAATCTAGCCTATGACGTTTTTACGTCAAAGATGAAATATTAAAAGCTCATTTCTTAAAATGGTGTCTGTACGTTTTAATGTACCATCTTTCTATTTAACGTTCGAGAGTATGTAATATTAAACTCATTATCCTTCTTTTGCCGCATCGCAACTTATCAAAAAAAAAACCCGACATAATGTTCCACGGTTCACCCGATTCAAATTAGTTCATTTCTCACGAAATGCTTGATTTTTCTGTTCGTCACAAACATTTAACTACTTACTCATCGTTTTGTTTAAACTGTTATTGCAAAAAAAAGATTCGTTTTCAATGCACGTGTTAACAACGCCCCGCCGTTTTAAATATTTTACATGGAACGCGTATTAATTAGTATTTATATTGTATTGTTAGGCGTATTATTAATAGAAGTTAAAATTGGAAGTTAATCAAAATATCAAAGCAAAGTTTGTCTAACGAAAATCTTGCAAAGTCGTACATTTTATAAAAGCAACACTCCACGGGCGGAAGCTCGTACGCGTTTTTCATCGATATATGGATACAGTATGACCGTGCAGCGTGGGAAATCCATGTTATGGATTTCATATATGAACGACACCACGATACTTTATACAGGCGTATAGGCTTAGGACGCATGTATTGCCAGTACATATATTTTGTCCTTAAATTCGTCCGTGAAATTTCACTTATACTTACTGAAACCTTCCCATACTGAATGTAACTGAGAGTCTAAATCAGTCTCATACTCTTATACTATATTCATACTCTTTACTATTTAAATAACAACGAATTCAAAAGACTCAGAGCACTTTTTTAAATTTAACCGTGATACAAAATTAAATATTTCTTAACTTGACTAATGTTGTATTTTCCGATCGCTTTCGGTTTCATGGCGGAGAGTGAATTTTTTTAATAGATTTTTTCCCCGTCCGCCGTGCGAGGGAGACACTCGAAATCCACTCCACCATTCCAGAGCAAATAAGGGGCCCGTACGCACAGCCGAACACGGGTCCCTGATGGAACTATCCGAGGAATGCTTTCATCAAACACTCGCTATTGTGTCGTCCTCTAATTCGCTGGATGTTCAAGGACTCGGGGACTGAATTAAGTTTTTCCCGAAAAAAAAAACACCTTCGCTTAACTACAACGCCCGAGCTTTATCTAAAAATATAATAAGAGAGGTGACGAGAAAAAAAAATCTTCGTTAACACGAGACGCGGCGGATTTTCGGAACAGAAAATTCTAGCTACAATTTTTTTTATAGATGAACTCATATACATTTCTACTTTGAAATGAAATAGTTGGGAAGTTTATAGATTTCATTTCTTACATTGAAAATTTCTTGGAAAGTTAGCACGTTTCATAATTCGGAAGGCCGTCACTAGTTTCCATTGACTCGTTTCGTGCGCATGCGTGATGCGTGTGAGCAAGCAATTAAGTGTATCGATTTCAATATCGATAGTCTTTTCTTTCAGCTTTTTAAGTCCAATATTCATTTCTAAACTAACCAGAACTGATGTTTTTGGTTTTGTCATTGATATATATGCTTTCAGCAACACATTTTTATCTCGGTGTAAAGTTTGATTTGAAAATATTACTGAAGTGAAAACTTCTTTAGGCGCGTTGGAATTTTTTTGAGATGGGCAAAAAACCAATGAAATCGCGACACCGTTGACGTTACCGTAACCGACACCTCTGTACATAAGCATATATTAGTCCCGATTACACGACGTTTACACGAGAATTGAGTTTGGGTTCAAATACATTGATAGTATAAGTATATATAATGTAATATATATAGTGTATATACATACAACATATATTTTTGTCGGAACTTTTCATATTGTATTTGTAAATTTACGTTTTAAGCAATAGATTGCAGTTTTGTATGTAAAATAATGTTTATTATTTTTCATGTTCAATAGCGCATTAAATGAAAATTGTTATGTAATTTTTGTAGTAGTGGTAATTTAAAAGTATTTCCTGACAATGAAATATTTCCTGGAGATTTAAAAATACACAAGCAATTGTTCAACTTTTCTTCTGCCGGCACTCCCGGTGCCACTATTTTATTTCGGTGCCTCATGACGTCAAAGTAGACAAATATTACGCCCTCTCCTTTTATAGGTATCGTGTGTGACGATTAAAGGAAAAGGTGTCTCTTATATGTTCTAAAGGCTATCTGGCAATGTGTCACTTACGTCACATTTCAAATACCTTAAAGACGTACCTTACTGCCAAAGAGTGACATTGTATGAAAGAAGTTTGAAAAAAAGAAATAGGATCATTAAGGAATTAACATAAAATTTTAAATTTGATACTAAGCTAATATTAGAATTGAATATTATCTATGATTTAAAGTATTTGCAACTTACAAAATGCAATATTTTAATAAATGTTTAATTGTAGTTTCGCAATCGAATCAATGCAAAAACTTAATATTTCATGCAAAAACATTAAGTTTCTGCATGAAAATCTCAGTTATGAAACAAGTAATTCTGATTTACGAGCTCCTTCACTTTACCGAACTTGTTTGACGATTAAATTTAATGACAGATTTATAAGTACATAAAGGCTTTGATAACGCGGATAGCATAAACTTTATTATAGCCGGTGAGGTGGGGAGGTGTTATTTTATAAGCAAATTGAGGATGATAAATTTTTTTTGAATAAGTATTTATCAATAAATATAATGTAAAGATAGGCACCAACCCTTAAAGATATATTTACACGTCCTATAAATTTATATTTAATCTAATTTCTAATGTTATTTTCCATCTGATTTTGATATTAATCAAATTGAGTCACTTAACTTTTCTTAACTATGACAACTACCTATTGCTCACAGTAAATACCACTATATTTACAAATCTTTATAAGACCGGAAATCAGTCATGTATTATTTTCATCTTCGTCTAATCTTCTCTATGTTTCTACTTTTCATATATTATTAGAAACAATTTGCTTAGATATTTTAAGAAATTGCACATGACAAGCGCATGAGCACAATTTTTATCATAAACTCACGGCTGTTACTCATGAGGATAGCCAGAGACTACAGATTTCCACCTGGTATTATTTATCTATGCACTTCTCTCTTGTTTAACTATCATCCATCAACAGTTTTATGCGAGCTCATCGGATTCGGGTGTTGAAGATTTAGCTTTTCTTTAAAATGCCACCGATTGGTCTTAATAAAATTTTATAGGGCAACCGTTAAACTTAAAAAAAGACTGTACTTAGTATTTTCCTCTACAGGACGTTAGCTATTTGCCGAAGGGTAATAAATTATTATCTGTAAAGCTTCCTATACATTGACATTTCTATTCCGGTAGCCGTGGGTTTTTAAAATAAATTGAGAAATATCGTATAATATAATATAATATTACCGTTCAATATAGAGAGGTAACTTATAAGTCTTTTTTCGTGACACAATTTGGAAAGGCTTAAATTTCGCAGCATAATGCCCTCAAAGTATTTTTAGCCACGCCGAAATGGCAAAAACGGAACCTTGATAGTTCGTCACGATCGTCCGTCCGTCTGTCTGTCCGTATGTCACAGGCATTTTATTCAAAAACTACTAGATGTATATTGATGAAATTTATAATATAGGTGTCATGTATAAGCCGCTACTTAGTTTGGTATAACAAAAATAAATATTTCTAGGGGGAGCACTCCATACATGTAACAGATTCTGAAAAAAAAATTTTAACAAACATCATCGTGTTTGTTGATGCGGCATCAACGACACATATTTCAACAGTTATTTTAAAAAAACTTTACATTTTTATGTACTATACACTTGGCAGAGTATTACTCATGGTAGAGCCATCTTGTTCCACAATAATAATAATTAAACCCTACAACTCCCCGAAAACACCTACATCACCATGCAAAAGTCAATAGTCCTCAACACCTGTTCCGTAATACACCGTTTCCCAAATCCAACATCATCACCTCTGATCGATGACGAAGAAACCAACTAACCCAACAATACACACCAGAATAATACACACACACTACAATGCAGTAACACAATCACAACTCACCATACAAACAACTCTAAACACATCGGAGATAGAATACTTGGTATAAGCCCGTTCCTATTTCGTAAACCGACTTTGTCGAGTACAGAGAAGCAATAATAATATAATACGTAACATAAACTCACTTCTATTTCCCAGAAGGGTAGGCAGAGACTAGGGATTTCCACATGGCAAGGTCTTTGCATATCTCTCTCGCTTCACTGACATCCATCAATCTTTTCATGCAAACTCGTCGGTTTTGGGTGCTTAAATTTTAAATTTTATTAAAATATTGCATGCAATTTCTCCTGTAACATTATATTAATTTTCATCCTCTCTTCATCCCAATTCAATGAATAAATTCTAAGTGTTCAATTTCATCGAGCCAATCAAAATTTTTATGTACGAAAGTCAGTAAAATTCATTAGATAGTTTAACAAAATACCGTATAGTTGTAGTTTGTAGACAATTTTTTTTTAATAATGCTCTTCTTGTATAACATTTTGAGGGTATTTATATCGCTCTCCATCAGTTTTTGGTAAATAAATATATTCAATGCACAGACACACTGATTTTGAACGACTAATTAGTTGTTCTTGAAGTCTGTTTAAAAAATTATGTAAATAAGTTTTTTAATATTAAATAAAATTATGTAAAAAGCGATTTTATTTTATTTTTTTTAGAAAAAATTAATATATTTCACATTTTTTACTTATTGAGTAATTATAACTTTATAATTAATTTAACTACTCTGCATACAGATTAGGCCATGGTTAATAAAATCAGCCAGGCACCTCATTAACTTTTGTACGGAGCAAGTGGAAAAGCACTTTCCATTCCGAATTTATTGACCACTAGTTCAATCAATCAATCATTCCAGGGTCTATACATTCTTAGTTGAAGTGCAAACACTAAATTGGAAAATCCAAAAGTGCACGTCTCACCGCGGTCATTAACTTCTAAAATAAAAAAAATTCAATACAGTTTTTGATAATGAAATTTCAAAGAAAGATTTATCAAATTCAAATATCGCGCCATTTCGTGAGATATTAATAATGGCGCATGCGCTGATCTCAACTTTTCACATATGGCTTAAGGCTAATCTTCATTTATATATAAATATAGATATACAAACACCACCTCAACGCTCCGCTTGTGAGGCGTGCAATACACAGTCGTTTTTTAGTTTTTTGTAAATTATAATTAAACGACAGTACTTAGAACGCTAATATTAACTAGGAATCAGCACAGAGTATAACTTTATATAATAAAAAAATATATATTCCGGTAAGATACATTTTTCGACCAATTTCTCTGCCACATACATGGATCCATAAACACAGACTGACGGACGTCCAACAATGATTGATTTTAATGTTATTATTTACTATATTAAACAAAATAATTATTTATAGAATATACCATATGTGCTAGACAGATTATTTAACTTGATATTAGTGCACTCATATTACCCTGTAAGTCTTATATTAGTAAAAAAAAGTCATTTAAGTTTCGAAAGACTGGGTTTTTTGACATGTCGAGAGTAGAGCACCACCTCAACGCTCCGCTTGTGAGGCATGCAATAGTATTGTTATAATAACTATATAATTTGTATTCACTTATTATTTATAGGTAATAAAAAAGCTCTACAATTCATAAGGATTACATTTTTATTCACTTCCACATTAAATTAATTCACTCTGTTTCTACCACTGTCGCTAAAAGTTCTAATATGTTCCTCCTACTATTGTCGCGTTGGAATTATATAAGTGAATGAAAATACGTAGTTAGATTAATAAGTAATTAATTTGAATTCGGTGTATACTAGGTTTTACTAATAGACCTTGAAGAGTAGTTTCTGTTGGCTAATAGCCTTATTATCCCCTAACTGACTGCTGTGACTTCAATCATCAGCTCAGCAATATGAGATGATAACTGGCATACACAAAAACTTGAACAACTAAAAAAAAAGAGCTCATACACACAATATATGTCTATAATATTTGAGGGTTTCCCTCGAATTTTCCTGACATCAGATCCTTACCTGGTGACTGTGGAACCACCTCGGAATCAAACCCTATAGAACAAAAAAAAATTCGAAATCGGACAACAATTGACGAAACTATCGCTGAACGTACATAAAAGAAATACATTCAGACGAACATAAATCCCTCTCCTTTTTTTGAAATCGGTTAAAATTAAAGAAGGTGCAATATACAAACTACTTCAAATAAGAACTCGACACCACCCACTCTGATGGTTCGAAGCAACTATTTCGTTCATTAAAAATCCTGAAGCCCGGTCACGGTGCTGAAATAAATGTAACCGCCGACGACATTAGAGCCTCATTTCGCACGAGACAACAAGTGCTGAGTATGATTAAAAAACTCACGCAAAATTAAGTGTTAAATAAAATTTGGCATGCGCTCTAGTGTTAAAACTTTGTTAGTGTTTCAAACTTGGTCAGTAATTAAACTTTGTTAGTAAGAAATCAATTATTGATTATGAAGTTTCACTGAAGCAAAATTAACGTTAGGTTTGTTTAGCTCTATTTATTATGCGCTGCTCGCTGGCCCGACGTGGGTCGCCAATGCGATGACAAACGCCGGGACTGGCGGCTTAGAGTGCCTGAAAAACGGAGCGTGTAGTTTAATGTGTCAAATTAAATGATTCGCTTTGATCAATTTTTTCGTAGTTAGGATTTGAACCACTGAGCCGGGATATGTCATTGTATAATATATGAAAAATAAATTATATAACATTAATATTAAATTGAATATGGGATATCAAAAATAGAGAATAAAGGAAATTTTATACAATAGAGATATTTTTATAAAGTAAATATTTTTGAAATCCCCAGGTTTGTATTGTTTATATTAATATTTATTATATTCATAGTTAATATTCTATTACACTTATTATAAAACTGTAACATAAATGGTCCATCTGTACACTGAACAAAATACATAAAATACGATTAATTTTACTAAGTCAACCAAAGATTTCAAAGTTCAAGATCATTAGATTTTTTATACGTTTGTTTGTTTATTTGAGCATCACACAAATAAACCTCGGTACATTTTGGATGCAACTATTTCATTGAAGAACCTACATTTAAGGTAAAAACTAGCACATGGTCATGCGACATTACTAGCAGAGATATAACAAAAAATATATATTTTTTAACAATCACTAAAAAATTAGGTTGCTTTATAAACACTTATAGATGCTCTGATGGATCATTAAGACGGAGTTGGGTATTTGTTTTCGTCTGTAATATAATATAATTGTAATATAACAACAATCAATTGTTTTCTGTTATTATTTATAATTACATAACAGAGAAAGTGTCTTCAGTTTGTCTTTTTCATTTTCGTTTAAGTTTTAACCGGATTCTAACACAGCACCTGAAATCATCAATGTACACCGGCCCGTCGTGTGCAATAAAATAATATGACTCATTGCCCTTTTCTTAAATTGAAGTGTCTAATAAATTTTGCTGATTATGCTGAAATTATGATAAGCACTATGCTGACTGTACGATTGAGTAAAAGATGGAGTTGAAGTTATACCACATGAAGGCGAAGGATGCCTCCTACAACAATATGTAAATGTCCTGGTTTTGTTTTAATATACAAATTTGAATATAACGTTACGTTATTTTGACGGAAATTCGATTCTCTATAGAACACCTGTACTATAACGAACTCAGTTCATTTTAATTTTTCATCTTCATTACATTTTAAAATTATCTACAGTATATCCGAATGATGAGCATTAAAATGTTCGTGCTGAAATTGGAACAAAAAAGGGCACTTCTACTACGCATAATTTTGTGGGGCTAAAATTAAATTAGCGTCCATAGAGTAAATGAATTTTTGCCATGTATATATAATCTACTTTTATTTGCTGGAATAGACAGCCAGAAAAAATATATAACTGTTTTTTTTTTATGATTTTCAGAACATTTTGACACCTCGTAATATTGCATAAGAAATAATATAAGAATGCTAGAATATACAAATTTATACACTAAAAAAGCTTTTAATGTATAAATTAGTCGTTACAAAACATTACAGGTTATCATTTATTTATGAAAAATTCCATGATATTTGAAGTACACTAGTAAAATTCTATCGTATATGATAGATCGTATTACACAATTATCCATTGAAACTAAAATAACTGGAATATTTCTTGATCAATCAAAAACGCAAATTAATGTTTGTACTTAAAAATCAAATATTTAAACAATACAAAAATGCAAATCTGATAAGGCTCATTTAATAGTAATAACATAAGCTCAGCGCCTATAGGCTACAGACTTCCCCATGGTACGATCTTCCCTCACCTCTTGCTTCACGTACGTCCATAGATGTTTTCATGGAAGCTCTACGGTTTAGGGTGTTTAAAATCCGGCCCTTTTTTAATATGCCAACAATTTGATTTGCATAGAATCTTGCAGGGCGACCGTTAGGGACTTTTTCATCACACAAATTCGCTCTACAGATTTATTTTGTTAGTCTACTTTCATTCATTCTTTCCGGGTGGTCGAACCGCCACAACATACTTTTGTTCTACTCTAGCCAATATATTTTCTTTCAAACCCCACCCTTTTTCTGACTTCTATTTCTCTGTTTTCCTGTTTTTTTTCCGTTCCTATATATTTATTTCAAAGACACTCCACATCTACAACTCTACCGTATTGATTCCACATTCATTTTTTTTCGCCATACACTACTTTCATTATTGTGTATAAGCGTAGGGACGAGACCACGTTGTGTGGAGCAAGCTTATCTATTTTCTCATAAGATATAAATTATATTGCAAACTTATAAAATAGAACGGAGAACGAAAAAACATATATTATCCTCAAGAACTCATAAGGGAAAAATCGAACAATCCAATAAACTGTTTATAGTGGCATCTGAAAGCGCCGAACTGTATTATAATAAAAATGCATCTCTCGTATTGAGTTTTAACAAAAGAAATTTTATGAACAAACCACCCGAATCAGGCTGCTAATGACATTCAATACACTCCTTGCCGTAGTCGCATTCGGGTGTATGAGAAATATGAAACGCCAGTTGATGCTTTGAGTTTCGAAAAATTCATCGAACGCTTGTTCGAAACCTTTACATTAAAGCTGGAGAAGGCAAGACCCAGGAATAGGTCGATAAACTCTAAAGTTCATCGTAAGAGTTTGGAACGGGGATCATCCGCTACTGGGTCTCAGTCTAAGGCCGGCGATATTTCTTTTATGTTCCCATTAGAAAGCTTTAATGCTTGGTGACAACTAAAATATAAGCTTAGTACATCGTGTGACGTACAGGAGACATCCCTACGACCATGGAAATTTTTCAATCACGTTTGTTCATATTCAATACAATGATTATTTTATTAGTACCCGAAACCGACGAGCTTTCATTAAAAGATTAATTGATGTCAAGGAAACAAGAGAAATATGCAAAGATTTGTTGAAATTATAGTCTCTGCCTACTCTTCTGTCAAATTGTTGTATCATTATTTTTAAAATCTTCAAATACGGTAATAATAATTTTTTTTTTATATACGTATACTAATATTATTTTAAAAATTAAAAATGATGATAATAAAGTCATCTTAAAACTAGATAAATGCTTGAACTTCACAAATCAAGCGTAGAGCACAATTCAAACACTTCGCATCATGAAGCATGCAATAGAGTATGTTTCGCAAGTTTTTGAAGTTCATAACTGGATCAGAGCTTATTGCCTCTAATAAGTTAACCAAACCTTTTCGTATTTAAACACCAAAAGACAACCAAAAGACGTTTGATTTTGAATTTTTAAGGAAAACGAAAGGCACCATTGTGTATTTCGTTTGCCTTCTTGAATTTTGCGCGCATGCGGATATCAGAAATTTTGGCTCCTTCACATTTTCACGCGTTATTCACTTGATAGATAACATAATGCAAAGGTCGTTTCCGGTTTTTTTTTGCGTCTATTTTACTTTTTGCGTCTCTATGCCTGTCGATTTGTTTAGGACGGTCTTGCTATTAGCCTATTCAATTTTTATAACTAGAAAAGAAGGTGTTTTATTAAAATTCACTTTGAGAAATGTTGCTATAGTCTATTTCTAGAGCATAAATTAAGATGGACATTAATGTTTTAGCAAGTCACCAGCGTCGCCAAAGTTTTGTACAAATAAATAACACAGAATAAGGTATCGATACTCATAGACAATGAGTAAGTAGAATTACATTACGATGATTTTGCGACATTTATTTTTATTTTTTTAGCAGATGATAGAATTTAGAAGATAATAAAGTGATAATATAATATTGATAAAATGCTAACATAGATGTGTTTGAAGTTTAATAATTTCCCTGCCAAGTTTGCGAATGGATGTACCGAGAAACGCTATCTAGTTTGTATTGAATTTTCAAACATGTCGTATTCTGCACGATTTTTAAAAATTAATTTTACTAAGTAATATCGCTGTAAAAAACTTAAAAATATCAGCGTAACAAAAACCTAACGCAACTGAAAAACGCCCTGCGCGCGCGCAGCTCATACCACACAAGCATGACACAAAACTGGTTATCGATCACTGGCACTTTCCCCACTTCCACATACGCATTGTATGACGAGGCGGTTGGACAAAAACATGTGACGAGTATGATAACGACCTAACATAGGAAAATAAATCGATGTTGTCTTTATCTAACTAGGTTGGGCAAGTTTAGTATCTGCCTTAGAAATAAGTTATAAGTCAAAAAAAGTAATGCATCAATACAACGTGCGTAATTTATCAAATTTTTTGTTGCGTAAGTTATTGAAAATTTGTAAAAGAAGTCAATTTTACAGTACAACGCACAAAACTCTGCCGCTCTGAATTACCTGCAAATGACGTAATGCGTAGATTTACCACTCCCCGACCCTTCCTTCACATGTGTCAATTTTACGACGACGACGAAGCCATTACGACGCTTTCGTGGCCGACTTCACAACAGTAGTGTTCGTAAAATGAGTTCCTGCATTATTTAAATCGACCCATTACGCTGTCAACAATGATTCCAATCGCGGACTCGATTTCGATTCCGATTCTGGTTCGCTCTTAGTTCAAATTCCGTTCTTGACCTCAGTCCCGGTTCTGCTTCAATTCTATTTCGATGAAACTATTCCAGAACGAATCTTTCTTACAAACGTAAATACTGTTACAGTAGTCAATGTTTTTTCGTGACACGATCTGCTCACGCTCTTGATATCAACCCAGGTTCCGTTCTTCGGTCCTGATGCCGAACCGACATGGAACTGGTCTCACCCTTGAACATTATTGTTACCGGTAACCATTCGGCACGATTGCAAAATTCGTTATACAATGACACGAGATAAGCCTCGAGCAAAGTCTTGAGTTTTTATAAATTATGACCTGTATTATTCTGAAGTATGAATTATATCGCTGTGAAGTTTCGTTAAAATTCGTTCAATTATTTTGTAGTGAAAGAGTAACAAATACTCATCCTTCCTCGCAAAATTTTGCCTTTATAATATTAATAGGATTGCAGATTTGATAAAAAAAACAATGCATGCACTTTTTTTTGATATTCAACGTTTAACACGAAATCTGATTGAATTCATTCAAACTATACCAAACGAGAATCATAATACGACCTACGATAACCAAATTAATACGAAAGTTACTTTTTTTTAATTTAGGTAAACGTCTAAGAAACTATGTAATTTTTCTCAAGGCAAAACAGCTTTTTCACAAATCACTCTCGCCGTGATGATAGACGGCCGTCCAAAAAGGAAAAAGTGTAGTTACAATATTCTTTTGTGTTTTTCTCTTGGCCGTGAAAAAAGGAGAGAAAAATATTATTTTTTTATAAAACGAGCTACCTAACAATGTTATACGCCAGAACTGGAGAAAGGATATGGCTTCGTCTGTTTCAAAAAGGATTCTAATACTATCCCAATTGCACTAAATTATATATACAAGGTTCCAACATTCATCTGGTCAACGTAGTAACTACCTCCTATATTCCTCTTGGAAGAAGGTGCCAACCACGTTTACTGGTTGTGAGTAGTCGTACTGTAAATATAGTTATTCATTCACCGTGGTCGCGGGTCGGGTTTTCATTATCCCCTCTTTCGAAGTGTATCCTCCCTAAATTTTTTTAAACTAGCTTTTACCCGTGGCTCCGCCCGTGGTCATGGAATGAATTCCTCCGTCTTTTCACGCGATCGTACAATAGGCATGATGACAGTAACTAAAAATTACTATAATTATGTATTTATTCAACAATACTTGAGTGATGGATTACAAAGTACTCCTTTATATTTTAATTATGAGCGAGATTACTAATTATTTTAATAAAATAAATCTACAAAATACGGTAAATCGCCATGATATATTGAACACCAATCAGAGCCAATTACGTCACCGTTGAAATCGACACTACGAGCACTGTGAAAACGCGTACATCTTGTAGCTTTGGACAACTCCTGTGGCTTTAATTACCATTTCATTACGTTTGAAACAGTACCTAGTCTAAATTTAGTGTTATTAAAACGAAGGTGAAACTACGCAAGTCATGGAACAAGGATTTAGTAAGGCAAACAGTACTAATTTGCCTAGAATCCACTTGTTGATGCTGGGAGAGTTTTTGGCATCAAACAAAGACTTTTGTTCAGCAGAATTTAGAAATGTCAAAACTTCCATGTAAGTAAAACATTAGATGCCTACATTAAATAATATTTTAAAAATTAAGTAATAGATCTAAAACACCATTAAATGTATTTCATATTAATATTTGAGGTTATGGTAATGAATTTATTTTTTATAATGTGTCTTGTTTTATATTTATTCATTGTTTTTCTTATTTTAGGTCCTCCAGACCATCCTATGGCGATGATGCTGTAAGTTATGTACAACTTAAACGCGAAGGAGACATCTGCATAGTAAAATGTAAAGTTTGCCCGGAACATAAAGTCCATGCAAAGTTGTATAGCGTGACTTTAATAATGGACGAACAGGAAGAGGCAGTTAAATCAATAGAATGTCACGATTGTGTGGCTTCACAAGGAGGCTGCAAACATGCTATAGCATTTCTGATGTGGATACATCGCAGGAGTGAGGAACCATCCTGTACATCCGTCGAATGCTATTGGATGAAATCCAAACTTTCAGGGCTGGAAGTACTCTAAAATATTTAACAGCTAGCGAAATGTCTAATGCTAAACCTAGCTTGCCATCAAATACAGAAGTATTTGAAAAGTTTCTAGAGGAAGGGAAGAAAAGGAGGCTTAATAACTGCGAGGTAATAAAATACCAAAATGACTATGTTTTGACCAAACAGAAAGTTTGTCTATGCATACATTGGTGCTGAAATATAAAGAAAGGTCCTGTGACAGATTTTTGGAAAAAATTGCATTGTCTGATGCTGATGTTTATAATATTGAAAAAGTAACAAGAGCCCAACATGACAGTACCTTATGGCATGAGTTGAGATATGGCAGAATAACAGCTTCACGAGCATTTGAATTCAGTCGGTGCAAAACCAATGATGGCACACTGATCGCATTAATAATGGGTGGAAAACTCCCTGACACATTGGCTATGAAACGGGGCAGAATATTGGAAGATCAAGTAAGGAAGACAGTGAGTATAAAACTTGGAAAAAAAATTAACAAGTGTGGTCTCATAGTTTCTAAAATACATCCTATGATAGCAGGATCGCCTGATGGGATCTGTGAAGATAGTATCATTGAAATTAAGTGTCCCACGAGTGCAAAAACTTTAAAAAAATATGTATGTGATGGGAAACTAACGCAGAAGTTTTATGTACAGGTGCAGCTCAAATGTACTTGACAGGACTTAAAAGGCTACTATTGTGTTGCTGATAGTGACTACAGTGAAAATAAAATGTAGAAATAGTTAGTGTTATGTATGATGAGAAATATGTATCAAATTTTCTGAATATTATTGTTTCTTCATGGAAAGATAATGTGTATCCATTATTATACAGAAGTATTTCTTAACATTTATGTAAATAAAATGCAACTTTTAAAAATATGTTTTATTTAATTAATGAATCTTGTATGTTCACTAAACCACAAGCAATGGTGATGACATCATCAAGCACTTTTACTAAGTTGTGGTTGACACATGCATGTGGCTTCAACATATTAAATTCCCGTAATCGTCTAATCACTCTCTCCACATGTATTCTCAGGCTTGCAATTTGTTTTGTTTCTCTGACCTCACTTTTAGACAGTTTTGCCCCAGTTGTTACACTCGGAGGCCGTACTAACTGCACTCCCTCCTTCCGTAAATACTGTTCAACATGTTTGAACCCTCTGTCTGCCATCACATACATGCCAGGTTGTAAACACCTTATAAAGTCACATTGTTCCACCAAACATGTATCCGTTATTCTTCCTCCGTAGCCTGGTGAAATGTAATTAATCAAACCATTTGGTGTACAGGACACAAGATATTTGATGGTGTTAGCCTTTTTTGTATTCTGACCATGAGAGAGCTTGATGTAAGGCTTTCGAAGGCTTTTGCACCTCTATTTCTAGGCAATCTATGATGCAAGTCACATTGTGATATTTGTGCCTAAAAGCCATCGGTAATTTTTTTTTAATTAATTCATTATCTAATTTCACTAGAAATGGACGTATTACACTAGCAATTACTGGAATATTTTTTTAAAATATTTTGCTTGCGTAAGTCGGAGTCATAGAGAAATCATCAGCGAGCTCTCTGAATGGGTTATTTAATCTAATTTTTTTTAAACACATAAGTATATGATTTGCAGGAATATTAGTTTTTTCTTTAATTATATCAATTAGGTAGTAGCAACTTTTAGGCACACCAATATAAAATCGTGGATTTTTGTTATTTTTAGCAAAGTGTATTCCAGAATTTTGATGCTTCTTGTTTTTATCTTCTTCGATTAATTCGCTGCAGTCTGAAGTAGATTTCATCTGTTGGGATATTGTTGATGGTGATGATTCTCTATGTGTACTAGATGGTGCAAATGAGATATCACTATCAGATTCTTCCTCAATTGTAAAAGTTTCCTAGAATATTTCTGTATCATGGATGTAGATGGCTTGGCAGTAATGCAACTTTTAATTTTAAATGGTGATGTGGAAACAGATTGGTTAAAAGGTTTCAAAGGTGATGTCATCTGGTTTACTAAATTCACTTCTGTTTGTATGGCTTTACTTCTGTATTTATATGTTATGAGTACTTGAGTTGCTTTATCCGCTGACTTATGTGAATCTTTTGTGAAGTATTTTCTATATGAGCTTGTGAAACTGAAAGAGAAAAAACATAAATACAATACAGAATACCCACGTGTACATACTCATATTATGCAATGCTAAGAATTGGTTACCTAACAATGACAAGTTATTCAATTTGTAGCATTGCTTTATTGATCACACAAGAAATAGATATTTTTATTCAAGAAAATGAAGTACATTTTAATACAGATAAATATGTAGTTACCGGAAATTCCAGAAGAGCTCTCTCCGACTTCCACCTGTTTTGTAGTAACAGATCTTTCTTCTAAATCTTTCTCACATTCTTTAATTAATGTCAGTCTTTGTTTTTTGAGAATATATGGTCGTTTAGTAGCATTGAATGTTCGTTTTCTTCGATCTGGTTGACATTGAAATTTTGAGGGCATACATGCTGGTTTCATGCGAACCTGTGACACCGATCCCATCACATGATATTCCATATAATTCTCCATATCATTTGGTAACTGAAATATTAATAAAAAAAATCTATTAAGATAGATAACATCAGAGCAAGATGGGATCTAACCTCAAAACATATTGTTTATTATTTAATTCATACCTCTGACAAGATTATTGTACCACATACTACTTTAGAATCAACAAAACCAAATACAAACTTACGTCGAAGTGATCTTCACAAAAATAAAGGTGAGCAGTAGGCAATATCCCTGTTGCATCCCGCCTTGCAAGTTTTAGCCACTTGTCTCGTATCGTTTTCTTTTGTGGAACGAATACAAATAACTTATTAGGTGTTTTTATAGATGTGTTATTACACTGGGGTACCGCACAACCTCTATACACTTTGGAATTCATATTTAATAGCACAAAATAACTAAAGTATTCAATGAGCGTCTTATGTTTACGTTTTGGTTATTCAACCGTGACGTCAGAAGCGACGCTTGACACTGACAAGCGTTTTGGTGGGAATTGAAATTTTATAAACTAAAATGTCTTTAAAATATCTAAAACTTTGATTTTAGCAGAAATATGTTACTCATTATTAATAATGTATATTTCTGAGCATTATAGTACAGTTTTAAAAATTGTCATCATGCCTATTTGTACCAGCACGATAACGATCGCGATCTTTCTCTCGATTCCAGTTTTATTCCTCTCTTGAACCTGATCTTAGTCTGTCTAACTCCCGCTTCCAATTAAATTATCTAAGCAGAAAGTTTATACTCTTTGAACGAAAACACAAGTACTACCCGCAAAATTATTCTATTATTTCGTACTCTTAATACTGATTCTGCTTTTCTATTCGATTTCGGGTCAGTGTTGATCTTGATATTTCTTTGGATATTTTCATTACCAACAACTGAACAGTGTAAAAAAGTAAGGATGTTTTTGGTTCAAGCGAGCGAAGCCGCAGCCACATTTTTGTATGCACTAGCTTTTGCTAGTATATACAAAAATCTGTCTAAGTAAGGCACTTCTAGATTATAAAAAGGATTATTTATATCGCCCTTTATATCTCAAGCTATTAACACACAAATGGATAGATAAGCAGAGAGAGAGAGAGAGAGAGAGACATTGTGTCCTTTAGGTTTAAGATAAAGTGAGATTTGGTATGAAATCGTGTAAGTATTACATAAAGTGCTTTGACTGACTTACTGACAGACAATGCACAGCCTAAAATACTGAAAAAGGGATATCTACGTGTGGACTTGGTAACTTCCTTCATTTCAGAGTCGATTAAAAAGAGCAAATATTGTGAGAGTTTGGTTGGGAAGTGCTAATGCATCCACCATACAGCTCTGACTTTGTAGCCTCAGATATTCGCCTATTTCGGTCTTTTCAGAATTTTTTAGGTAGTGTTAGGTTGACATCAAGAGAGGAGTATCAAAACTACTAGTCGCAGCTTTTTGGTCGGAAGTCCCAAAATTTCTACTGAAATGCAATTATGTCATTACCTAAAAATGGTAACATGTTTTTGAATAAAATGGCATATATATATATATATCAATATTATAATTAAATGTCAATAAAATATAATGAAAAATTGTTATACTTTAAATTTCTATACAAAATACGAAAATTTTCCCCCGACCTTGTATAATATTGATGAAACATAGAAAAATTTCATTATACTTTATTTGTTATGGACTCGTATTTGTTTGGGACTGGTTAGTTTTGAATTAGTCTTATAGATAATAATACAGAATATTAAAAATTTAGAGCTATTCCAGAGGAGCATTATCTCCATACATCATTCGCACACAACCCTGAACGATATGAGCAGCGCACGCCGGAGGAGCTTTCAAGAGGCATGTCATTATAGATCTACCGATTCGCATGAAGTGCCTATGAATTAATATACATAAACCTTCTCCGTGAATGAGCCCAGCCAGCCTGCTAATGAAAACTGGATCACGATCCCTGTAGCAGTCTCTGAGATCCCTCTCAGACAGACTTCAATTTATGGAATGTAATAATTAAGGCACTTGCACCGCTAAACATACTTGCTGGCTCGACGCGAGTGGGCAACTTCGAATACCAGTCGTTTGTCCGACATCGTCTGCAGCCAATAGCGTGACATATAAGTCCGATAGATTGGTTTATTGTCCAAATTGACACGATATTTCGCTTGTGTTCAGGATTGAATCGCTTTGTCGTCGCCTTCACCTTTGACAGAAACTGTTATAAATCCGATATATATGACTAATCTTCCTACTATTGAAAGGTTCAATGACCGTTTAGCCTTGTTGAAAGACTATGAGTTTTACACATAAAATGTGATATACGTTTATTTCACTGCACGATTTGATAAAGCTTCAGTCGTTATAGGTCCCTGCCGCAAGCGCCCATTGATGGCGACGCTGCGGCCTACTTAAACTCTCAGTTCAGCCACTATCTTCCTCTACAACATAGATCATCTATAAAATTAAGACGATAAAGAATATTTTGTCGTCATCATATTAGGACGGGGAAAATGTATTTTCATATTTGATATAGGAATTCAAAATAATTATTCAACATATTTCATTGACATTTACAGTCCTGCTTTCAGTATCGTTCCCGATTCGCAACCGAGTTTAGCTCTCGCTGACTATCCAGTGTTTAATTTCGATTACAATTCCGTCTTGCGGTCTCAAAAAATATTGCAATAAGTATATCGATTCGTTCAACGATTTCGTATGAAAGAGAAACAAACGAAACTTTTGTATCTTTGATTATATTATGAAACTTACCTTTGAACCAAAGTTACGGTCGATTCTTTGATTCGATAGCCAAATCAAAAGGCTAGGAATGTTGATTCACTATTTTTTCACGTGTCAAAAAAAAACATGCAAAGGGATAACCCTCCACTTTTATATAGTATAGCTTATACAGTCACTTTGGTTGCAATCTATGTTGGTTTGTATCATTATCAGATTACATGGTTACATACATAACCAGTATACATGGTTGTTGATTTAACACTAAGTACTGTCGAGTGTAAAATTTATAGTTCCCGATATGGGAAATCTTCTCTAGAAAAAAGTACAAACACAAAATAACAGAACAACCTTTCGCTACTATACAAAAGTGATTTGCAACGAGCAAGCGCGAGATTCATCAAAATCTTCAGAACTCTACTTTTCCACCCGTTTTCGCCCGCCCACACCGTCGGCGCAAACGTCCCGTATATTTCACCTATCCTCTCGTCGGAGTTCCATCCAATATCCATGCAAATTGTTCTGAGCGTCAAATCGTGTTTATCGCTCGTTTGACTCTCGGCGTACACGACCTCGGGCTATCCTTACCTCTCCGGGACGCCCTACACCGGTGCGTCGCCGCTTCTTTTTACTTTTCATTTTTATTTGATATCGTCTGTATATAGGATGTTACGAAATGATGAAAAAAACCAAAGATAGGATCTAGATTCGGGTAGAATTATAATACTAGCTTCTTTCCGAGGCTTCGTTCGCGTGGATGCAGGATCAATGTCCTCATTTCTCAGGTCGCTAACTCAAGTCGACAATAATATTCATAATCCTGCAGGTTAATTCTATACCAATTCCATTTTGTTCTTTCTAATAAATCGAGTTGTCTCAAATTTCAAAATTAAAATACACCATACCTGTTAACGATTCATGAAAAATATTCGATAAAAAATTTACAAAAAACAGTTTAAAGATTTCTGTTTAATTGGAAATTACCTCAACTTTAAGCTGTTGTGAACTTTAAGAGAAAATCGTAACAATTTAAAGCGTAAAGATACGATAAAGGATGTAAGGATATTTTTAATCAAATTAGCTTAAATCCATTAAAATGATAATAATACACAAAAAAAAAGTTGCAAGGAGTTTGTTTAATTTCCACTTGTATATCAATTACTTCAAAAGATACCGACGCTCAATTTACACCTTTACATTATACAATTTCCCAGACGTGATAAAAAAATAAATTGGGCTGAAGATAAATTCCCACATGAATACGACACTTTACCGTGCTCTCATTATGATTTGTTATTTAGGAAAAGAATACACAATGATAAAAGATTTTTTTCACTATAGAAAAAAACCGGTCAAGCGTTAGTCGGACTCACGCACCGAGAGTTCCGTATTTACCTGTAGGTATATGAGTAAAAGTACACCCATCATGACAATCGAGTCATAGTTATGGTATTTTTATTGCAAAACGAAATCCATAACATTACAATGTGGAAAGTGTAAATTTAAAACAAAGGTGTCTCTATCGTTTCAGTAATCTTTTATTTTATATTACCATATATCATTTATTTTATAATATAAACGAAATACCTACACTAGCCTTGCAGCAGTCTTGCAAAAGTTCTTTTATCAAAGTTATTTATTTACAAAGTTTTTTTAATCATTATTTAGAAATCTGGTTCAAAAATACTAATTAAGTATTAAATTTGAACCAGATCTGTAACTGGTGACTGAACAGTACCACATTGAACATTGGAGTTCGAAAAAACGTTATCTATAATAAAATGTACTACTTCTTCTAGTGGTAATGGTCATTAACGGAAACGTGTTTATGGATGAAAAATATGTGGAAATCCCATTTTGGGGATTAATTCTAAAATCGATGTTTAAATCTCCCACAACAATCAGACGAGAACAGGAAATATACCTACTAAGGTAACTGCCGTATATTGTTGTATTTATGCATTCTATTGAAACATTAATTTGACATTGTGGTGGCCTATATACAGTTATCACTCTGACATTAAACATTTCAAAATGCAAGCATTCACAGTGGCCGTTTGCAGCGCCTGGGTTACTTAAACAATATCTTTTACATGATCCATCCGTCACGGCATCCTTAAGATTGTAACGTAAACACGCGATACAATGTTGTCCCCTCCCATAGAGCTAAGTCGCGGTCAATGCGGTAACTACAATCATGTTTATAATTTTTTTTAACAGTTTTAAGGTAATTGACCTAAGTATTTGATATGAATTTCAACTTAATACCTCTACAGGTTCATGAGGAAAAGGGTAATAAGTTTATATTTATTAAAAAAGTATATTATGTAATGTAACTAAAAATGTATGGTTTTCAAGATTCTGAGTTCACGGGAAGTACTCTAGGTTTTGATTCCCCTGCGAGTAGTTGCGAGTTTCAAATTATATGGCTTAAATTGCTGTTCCTTTTGATTGCGTTACCATAGAAGTTTGTTTTTGTTACAACTTAAAAGTATTATAGACTTGAGTATTTGATATGAATTTCAATTTAATACCTCTACGTGTTCGTGAGGAAAGGTGTAGTAAGTTTAAAATTACTAAAAATATTTTATTATATGATGTAACTAAAAATTTATGGTTTTCGCAATTTCCCCATTATCTGTGCTATAAGACGTTGCTTAGTACCAAATTTCAAGATTCTGAGTTCACGGAAAATACCCTGTAGGTTTTGATTGCTTTGCGCGTATCGAAAATTTGCGACATAAACGGCTGTATCTTTTGATTGCGTTGGCTTAGAAATTGATTTTTTTACAGCTTTAAGGGACAGTAAACCTTAGTATTAGATATGAATTTGAGCTTGATAACTTTACGTTCCTGAGAAATGGGCCTTGTCAGACAAGTGATACTATAAGGGTTTCGTTTTTCCTTGTGAGGTACGTAACACTAAAAAATGAAAAATCAACTTTTAATTGAACGTAAATGCTAAATAGTTGCTATGACTTCTTCCATCAGATCGTTATTTTTATATGAACCCATAAATTAACAATTGGAAAGGGATATTTTATTAGGTACTTAATTGTTCGATTCATACCATTTTTCTGTTTCATACTTGTGTTATGTCCTCTGAGTAGACTCTTAGCGGGACATAGGCCCGTCAATGCCATACGAAAACAACTGCCTCCGTTTCACATCTTGAGCGGGGTCATCCCTGCGGCCGATGGTAGGCCACGCCTTTAAAATACTTTCCGACCTTCGCCTTGAGTCGTTTCACTAATTAGAGCCACGTGCATAGGATTTTACGATTCTTCGGAAACAGTGTGTATGTTAAATACAGTAACGATAACTACTCCGTACCTTTTTTTAGATTAGAAATTGTCTCAATGATAAATTACTTTGTAATGGCTTTAATAATTTATTAGCTATGAAGACATCAGACGCGTGGACTCCATTTTGGATTCATAGTGTTTGTAAGCTAAAAAAAACTATAAAATCATTCCCGTATAAAAAATATTCGAGAATAGAACTTTCTAAGCGTTAACAATCTCTCTCGCGCGCCTAGCCTTCATTTCTGCCAGCGCTTTTGATGTTTGATTACATACTTTTTAAATGGATTTATTTATATTTTAGGGTGAAATTTTGCAGACTAAATAAGTCTTGTTTGCTTGTGTCACACATCACATGTCTACAACTTGTTTGTTTTATATAATTCATTGAATTATTTATATTTCAAGAACATTTTAGATGCCCAGTGGGCGACTATAAAAAGCCAAGTGCCGACGCGACCGAGCCGAGTTTTGTTTCTTAGATGAGGGCGTTCACAAACCACGTGTAATCAATGACAAGCGTTCAACTGATTCTGCACTCAGTGATTCTATAGTAATTTATTGTGACTTTATGTTTCTGAATGCTTTTTGCTTTTCTTCGTGTTTCCTTTCATCTAATCCCAATCTTGACCCGCTAATAGGATCTTTACGTAGGAACAGTATTCGGTTCGGATTAAATTATTTAAAGCAAAGTATTCTACTAAAACTAAAAATATCTGACTACCACGTTATCATCTATAATTTGTTTTTACTTACACTTTCAAATCGAATCAAGAGATTATTTTCAGCAAAAATGCGTGTTATAGGTACTTTACGTTTTTTCGCTAAACAAACCTCTTTTCACAGTTAAAGGATACATTTTTACCTGTATCTTTGCATCTTTCCTATTTTACTTGTTTTCACTAGCCATTTTTTTTAATGGTGAAATAATGCTCATTTTTTATCAATAAGTTAAATTTATTATTAAATTCAAATATGAACTCTGTTACATACCTTGATGTAGTATTGTTCGCTTCTCATTGACAAAGTCCATTTGGGCTTCTACCTCTCTGAAGATCGACTTACCAACAAGGCTGTAGTAGTGTTTAGTGAGAGTCAAAACTCCACGTCTCTTAATTTTATAGGTTATAGGTTCAGAAGTCCCTCCGAAAAAAAACCTACACTAAATTTTGTGTCTTACATTTTCCAGTAACTATAAAAAAAATCTTTGTTAAAGTTTAAGCTGCAGTGTTAAGGCAAATTTTATAGTCTTAGATAGTAAAGTTTTCACAAAATTGCACTCGATTTTATTATCGAAACGTAATTTTCAACTACAAGCCTGAATATCGTTTTCGCTTTTAATTCAAAAGCGTGGAGTTTTCATACGAAGCTCATTTCATTTTTTAGATAAACCAACTCCTAAAATGTACTTTAGAAGTAAGTTTTTATAAACGACTTTTTGACTTCATTTTCCTTATTTATTTTAGCCACTTAGAGAATTGAGTCTCATAAATCTCATAAAATATTGAACAGTCGGTTAAAAATAATTAGAAACGTTTGCTTAAATATCATATTAGTAAGTTCAGCTCAACTATAATGAATCAGCCAGGGATTTCTTCCTTAAAATACTTAAACCCTTAACACTCCTTTGGAGATTTGTATTTCTGACTACACGTGCTTTAAGTGAATATCAGAAATAGTATCTAATATTATATGCGTTGAATTTTTAATTTCAATTAATGCCGCAGTATCGTGTTATTATAGCATTTTTAGGCTTCAAATAGAATATTATTTTTCAAAATAAATAAAACAATTATTATTATATCATGCTTTTATTGTTATATATAAGAGTTTATTTACAGAAATCGTATTCGATATGTCACATTTTCGGTTATACAAATATTAATTTTAAAATCTATAATAATTAAGTTTATTATCGTGTCTCTCGATTTATTTATCAACAAGCATGAAATAAATGAACTGAATATGAAACCTTTTGTTTATTAGTATTGTCTTAATTATAAAATACATACATTTCTTGTTTGATAGTAAAACTTATAAATTAATTTCGATATTAAAATCGTATTTTCTAGTACAATCTCATCGGATTATATATTGTGGTAAAAGTGCGATATGAATTTTCGCATCGACCCATTCGTTAATTTAGACTTTTTAATTCGATTACGCGACAAAGTGGCGCCAACTCGACGGTGGCGCAACACCAAACTAGATATAAAACGTCGCGAAACAACTTAATTCAGTTCTCAGTTTCGGCGAACATCCGACAGCGCTCGGAGCGAAGTCGGCACTCGTGAAGTTTGTCAAATGTCGAAAATCGTTGGCTTTTAGTCGGTTCGGACAACGCCGTTTGAAAATCCCAGATTCTGACTTTCACCATCCGACATTCAATTGTATAGCGTCAGACGGCCTATTTGACGTGCACTCGGCCGACGTGTTTGACGGACGAATAATTCACATCTATATAAACGGAATCTAACGAAGTGGAATCACTTCGAAGGATTCGCTTTCGCTAATTCGCGAATTTTCGCAAATCGAGATAAATATTTATCCTGCACAATATTATTGTTATACCATCGCGTCCGGTGACTGTCACCCCATTTGACTATACCGTATTCAAATTAAGTGGTTTAATTTGGTGTTCGAATAATGTTCAAAATGATTACATACTATTCTACAATATATGTTGTTGTTCGAAAAATATTATTATTAAATTTTTGCTGTTCCGTGTGCCTTAAATTTATTGTCCGCAATTCATAACTATTGCTGGTTTACTCAAATTGATTTGTCGTACGTAGCTACATTACAAACCGCCTGCAGAGAATGCGGTCTAGTGCGATACAGACCAGCGCACCGAGGTTCCCGTAAAAATATATTTACTAAATAAACCGGAACAGACCATCGTTAATTTACAGCCAGAATAGCCAGAACGGGAAACAAAAAAAAATAAAAGGCAAAAACTTTAAATGACCGAAATTTTTTTTCATTATTCTCGTGATAAAAACTTCTGTGCTCGCGATCTGTTTGAGTTAGTGTCGTTTGAAAATTTCGCAGAAGAAAGAATAAAACTTTTTCAAAAGTTTTCAGACATAATTTCACAAAACTAGTACTAGGTATTTGAACTAAAATTAAACAAAAAAACACATTTTAAATCCTTTACGTACACAGTTCTAAAAAAGTTCGATTATATGAAATGTATACTTGAACATAAAAAATTAAAAATATGGAGCTCACTAATGACCAACAACTACAATTATACTCAGTGACAAAAATGATCATTACTTACAAATAGACGGCCAAAAAGAGCATTGAAATGGATTTCATTCTGCCCGTAAAGAAACGAAACCTTAAAAAATGTCTACATCCATTTAGATTTTTTTTTTATTTTTGTCGTCATTCATTAATAGACATATGGGAATTACATTAAAAGAAATAACAATCACGTCTACGTACAACTTTCTTGAAAGAATTTATCATGAGTTATTATTATTATCAGTTGATTAGTTGAATTAATAAATATTGTGTTATTCAATTAAATTAATATAATAAAGTTTTCGAGAACTCATTATAACCCTCGTATTTAGACACGAAAAGAAAATTGGACACATTTCCATTGACTCTCTCGAAAATTTTGTTATATTAATTTTAATTGTGTGTAACATTCATATGTATCAGCAATTTGTGATTTCAAAGTAAATGATTTTTTTTAACTCCATGTTGCTAATTATACGTCGTATCAAGCACCGAAACAACCCGTCGTTAAAATTCTCTGATTCGGTCTGTCTGTTTGTCTGTCAGGGGTAAGCTTCGGAACGGCTGGACTGATCTCAAGAGTATTTAGGGTTCCTGCGCAAAAATTAAAAAACGTTTAAGAATGTAATAAATTAATCAGAATCGACTCAAAGTTGGAAGAGGGATCGATATCGAAAGTGGGACCGGAATAGGGATGTAGATTGAGATAGATTGAGATAAAGGTGGGACTACGGAGTATACAGCATAATCGGTCAATACAATGCCGCTGACCAAACTTACTATACAACATAACTGATATTGAAACAGCAATCGTAATTGCTATCGCTTCGCTCTCCGCCCGTAGTCTGTCGCGGCTTGTGAAGACCAATGCCGAAGCGATTGTACACGACGGCCAGTGGCTACCTCTAAACATATTACGCCTTCAGTTTATTCCATTCCACGTAGGGCAGTAGGCGTCTGTCTAACTCGCTAGTCGCATGTCATATCGAACCGACCGGCCGCAAAACGCCGCCGGCCACATTATAATCTTATTGTAAGCCATTTACGTGGATTGCAAACGAGAGTTATTCAATTTAAAATGAAATGTTGGGTTGGGGAAAAAGTTTTGTCGTATTCTATATGCAAATTCAATATAATTTTTCATGACATTTTATTTATATTTAATTATAATATGTGTACATATATTAGGCTGATTCGAATAAAAAAAAACTCCGAATCATACTCAAAGGTTTTGTTTAGATTTGAAAATAGGCCTTGTAAAATATGAGCTCTTAATATTAATATTTAGATGGTCCGCACCGCACTTTTTGATTTCCCATAAGAATAATAGGACAATAATTTTTTTTCTTCTGATTTATATATATGGTATTTTTTTCAACAATTTATTGCCATTTTGTAGATAGTGACAAATCCTATTGCTGAAATAATTTTGAGACTCCTGATCAAACAACTGCGACAAGTAATTTTGACAGTCCCCTCTTGATATTACCTTAACGAATTCTGAAGAGGCAGAAACAGGTGAAAATCTGAGGGTACAAGGTCAGGTCTGTATGGTGGATGCATTAATACTTCCCAACCAAACCCTCTCAATATTTTATGAGTGGCTAAAAATGCGTGTGGTCTGGCGTTATCACGGTGAAAAACCACACTCTTACTCTTGATCAATTCCGGCCGTTTTTTCTCTACTTCTTGCTTGAGTCTCATCAGCTGTTGGCAGTAGAGATCCGAATATATGGTTTCCCGGAGGTAAAAGCTCATATTGTATAATGTCCTTCCAATGCCATACACATAGCATCAACTTATTGCGATTTAATCCGGGCTTCACAATAGTTTGTGAAGCTTGTTTGCATTTTCGTATATAATTCATTTTTCATTACCAGTGACCAATCTTTTCAAAAACGGTTCGGTATCATTCCATTTCAATAAAGAATCATAAATGAGTATACGATTCATTAGATTTCTTGTGAGTGAATAAGCTCTTGTAAGACCCAAATATCGAGCTTTTCTGTACATCCAGCTTTTTTTCGAATAAGTCAAAACTGTTTTGTGGCCAATCCCCAGTTCTTCAACTATATAGTAAAAACTAATATGCTGATTTTGTTCTACTTTTCTTGGCATCGTCTTCGTGCGTAACAGATCGACCAGAGCGAGTCATTTTTCACCTTTGACATCAAAATTACCGAATTGAAAACGCTTGAACTAGTTTTGTGCCAGTCCTACCGACATTGCATTAGGTCCATAAACGTCATAATTATTTTTCGCGGGTTTTGTGTCGTATTTTTCCCTTTTTTCTAATAAAAGTTTATTTATTAATTTATTTCCATGGACAAAAAAATGGCGGTACACCGCTTTTACTTTTATTTTTTTTTAAATGTCGCCTATCTAATGGTAAAAATACTAGCCAGATACAAACACCACAAGCAAAGAGATTTTACTGCAACTTTTCACTTATAAAATACGAAAAAACTTTTCCACCGCCCAGACGTTTATTTGGTTTTTATACTCCCAAATTTCAAATAAAGTTTCTTATTAAAAAATGCGCTCGTACGTTTTGAACAAATATCAGATTCAGAAACTGTGGATGTCTGTTTAAAATGCTGTGGCTAACGGCATTGTTTGTGGGTGAATCCGTGGGTGAATTATCGATATTTAAAAAGTTGAGAACGTTCTTGAATAAATAATGCACTTTAACAGAATAGAATGTATAGAAGGTAAATATGTATGTCATAGTGACAAGTAATGACGTATGTACAGTTGAATCGTAAAAATTAAATTACATTAGCATAGAGTCATAGACGAATAAGAGTTAAAAATTCAACGTAATTTGAGAACTTAAGAATTCTTATAATAGAGCTGATTTTTCTTTGTCTTTTATTGCTTTATCTGCCTTGTCAGAATTTTCATTTACATGTTAGCGGTAATAAAAAAGTGTGTGTGCGCCCACGTGCGTATGTGTGTACGTGTCTGTATACGAGTAAGAAGTGAAACTTCTTTATGTTATATGTCATTTTTTTTTAATGTTTAAATTATCATCTGATTGTACACACTTCCCTTTAATAGTGACACTAAACTATGTATATATGTATATAGGTTTTCGTAAACTACTTAAAATGCACTACATATTTTCTCATGAATATACATTTGTAGCCGTGACGAGAATACGTGATGGAAAAACGTGACTTTCTTGATACCGTACAAGAATTTCCTGCGACGCGCCTAAGGAGGTTTCATTTCAAAAAGATTTAATGCAGGGATCATATCGCATTCCGTTCCGCTGCCATTATATAAAAGGTAGAAAATGAAAATGAAGTATTTATACAAAGTCAGTTCAATGATTACAAGTCAGAGTCGTTTTCATCGCACGATATTTATGACGTGTATATTGTTTAAATAGAACACCCGTTTCGGACAAGGTTCGATCTCCGGGTGTAAAGACGGCCGTATCAAATTATGTTTTTGTATTAATTTAGTTAATTTCCGTTTCAAATTAGATAATTATTGTAATTTTACCAGCTTTCATAAAACAGCTGCTATATATAGAGTTACACTTTACGTTTGGTAAATTCGGAATTTTTGTCTACCGTTTATTTTTTTACAAAGCATTCACAGTTATCTAAATATTGAGACGTCAATATTTGATAATATTAATTGTACAGTATTCTTCATAGCAGTTACAAGGAGCAAATGAACACGCGAGCCGCCATAAAATAGGTGATCACCGCTGTCCATGGGCACTCGCAACTCCAGAAAAGTGGCGCGTCGCCGGCGTTTTAGGAAAGAATAAGATATGATGAAGACATGAGCTGGTGGTGATCCACTCCTCTGTCCGTCACATGTCCTACGAACTCTTAGAAAATAATAGGGCATACGGTGGAGTTCGGAATTAGCACAATAGTATAATATGATTATATAGTCATTAAAAATACCTATTTGACCACGTATGGGTGCCTTGTCAATGATAATATGACGCGGTTAATGTCATAGAAAATTACTATATGCGTTCTGTACTGTTTTCAGTAGTATAGTGACACAATTATATTGTAATAAAAAGGGATTGTTTAATTCAATTTGTACAGGTAGACTTTTTAGAAATATTGCGACACGGTTATATTGTCATAGCGAATGACTGTGATCCATTGCGTACGGGCAGTCTTCGATAGTGTGACTTGCTATTTATTTTTTTTATAGTAAAACTATGCAACTATAGTAACAAGTTTTTTATATATGTACAATAGTTAACTGTTGAAATATGTTTTATCGTTTTGAGTTATTATATGTCATTATTTGGTCGTCTGCAAACCCAGTCGCCAGTGACTGTCGTTACTTAGAGACATCTTGACGTGAATTCGATGTTTAGACTTTTTTATTGTTCAAAATCGTTGACTTAGAAGCCTGAATATTTTTTATTGTCAAAAAATGAGAAAAGAAATACATAGAAAAAAGATTAATTACTATTTTTTTATTGCCAAATTTATTGTATGTAAATATGTATCTGTACTTTGTATGGGTTTTTAACAGATGAGGTTCAATTAACTCAAAATTTTGTAATTTCAAGGCTTATAAAAAACAAATGTATTGATAAAGTTCGTAGGTTTAAGTACTTTTTTTGTGTACTTTGAGGGGCATGATGTGCACGAGATCTGTGATTTTTTTTCAAATGGATTGCAGGATCTAGATTTAGATACTTGGTTAGTGATGAGGTAGGACTTTACCAGATATTGACGTCCCAAAATTAGAAGAAAAAGTGGGATCCATTAAGAACTGGTTCATGGTCTCGATCACGTCTCAACAATGGAAAGCCTTACCGAATGCAATACGTTAAATGTTAAAATAAACGGCCAGTATTTATATGACGGACATAAACTTTTGTATTTTTACCGAGTTTTTTTTCTTTTTGCTTTAACACAAATTTATTTAAATGCGTTTGATTTAGAAAGATAACCCACTTTTTAGAGAAACTTAAGATCTGTCAAATCTAGGTTTGAATAAAATTATTCCAAAATTTACAGTATGATAGTAACTAAGTTTTGTTTCCATTTCACATTTCATTTAACAACTTTCGAGAACATTCATTTCGATGTTAGTCTAAGAAGAATAAAATTTCATAGACATAATTCGTGAGACGGCTTAAGGTGACACCGACCTTATAGACATTTATATTTACAACTTTATTAAGTCGAGTACAAAATTTGGAAGAACGTTGTTAATAAGACGAAATAAAAGAAAATAAACATACAAAAGCAATGTAAATAATAATTTTAATGTAGCTCGAAGGAAATGTTATAAAATCTCTGTATAATAAATACAAAGTGCGAAAAAAATTACAATAAAGAAAACAGAAATAATCTCATATTTGCGGTCTGTTTAATCCGATTTCTTGGTATTAGGAGTGCCAGTTTGCAATTACTCCTGTGTTTAATTACGAACTTTATTTATTACGGGACAGTGTGACCATGCAAAGCGTTTTTGATAATTTCTTACAGAAATAGAATTAAATTTTAATTTATATTACCTGTACTATTACAAAACTGTGGCATCGCTATAATAGTGTCTACATATTAGACATACTTTCAAAAAATATGGTTTTTGTAGTATTTGTCTGTTTGTTTGTTATAGCATCGTGCAAAACCATGCAAATGATTTTGATGGGGTGTTCACCCTACGGTTTCAAATAATATCTAAGTTGCGGCTCATTTGATTGTACAGTCAATGCGAATGAGGTTAAGGACAAAAGTTGTACTTAATACTATTCCACATAGAACGACTACAGCAATACGAAATAAAACTATTTAAAATCATTTTAAAATCGTATTAATTGAAAACTGTACATACACAATAGCAAAGTTTGATAAAGACGTTAGCCGCACTAGCAATGACGTCACGCTGAGTTTGTAATAGATGAAGTTCGCGCAGGCCTTTCTCCTAACAGCGGACCGAGATTCGGATGAAATCAGACGCAAATCGTTCTATAATAAACCTAGAGCAGTTAGTTCTAAACGAAAATGAATGCCGGATCGTCGCAGCAGGCCTTGTCCTCGGCGCGGGTCCACTTGCCGCGGCAGTGCGGCGCCGCCAGCGCCGAGAAGCGCGTGGGCTGGCCGACCGCCCCGTGGCCGCCGCAGCGCCACTGCATCGCCCGCCGCAGCGCCGCCGCTTCGCATCTGACGCACACCCTGTTGCCTGTCCACAGATTGTATTTTCGTTCAAATTATGACTTGTTACTCGAAGATCGGCGTATAAATAACATAATTGCATACGTAAGAGTCGGAGAAGGTTGGGCGCAGTAAACAAGACCGAACGATTCATTGCGTTCGGGCGTAATCGGCGCACGCGCCGCGAGCCGAAGGGTGACGATGCGAGGCCTTCGAAGAGGTGAGGAGTTGTCGACGAGCCGAACGAAGGTTGATCGGCGGACGCCGAAAACGTCGCGTTCTCATGACTCCATCAATGTTATTTGTGTTGTAATTACTGGCGATTGTTGAGTATAAGTGCGTTATGTGATTGTGTCAAGTCTCCGAAAATTTTAAATCGAATGGATCCTTAAATTGCCAATATTGCAATTGATATTTGTTGAACCGTTCAAAAATTATAAAGGACTTACACACAATCACACACGCACGCACGCACACACGCACTCATTCAGCCATTCTTACAGATTTTACCCTAAAAACTGACAAAACAGCTCCTTAGAGACTCAAAACCTAACATATTAAGAAATCTCGATATTTGGAAACTTAAATAAATCAAAATGGTGACATTGAATATCACTGTGGTATAATATTATACATTATTTCAAATTACTAACATAATCTAAGGCTTAAAACAAACGGATTTCTATTGTAATACAATGTAAATTGTAAGATAACTGTTATTAATTCTACCATACAAGCGAAGCATGTAATTATGAATTTTAATGAAATCATTTTTAATTTTAAGCAGATTTTTATTTTTCATTTTCTATGTTCCGTTTTAAAATTGTTCATATATTTATTATACAACAAAGCAGAATTCATAGTTAAATTTTTTCAACTGTGCGTAAGAAATATACATAATTTTCGACATAAGAACAAGTCGAACGCACAACTTCAAACACTCCATTCTAATTATTTATTTGCTATGATCATAATAATCTAAGATAAATGCATTTAATCGGCGAAATCTCCTGTCTTCCACAGATTCTGCCCCTCATCAATCAAAACTAATGTGTTATCTCGTTTTCAAAAAAAACAAAGCGAATATGTATGAATATATATGTATTTCGTTTACCTTCATGCAACATCTTGTAATCGGTTTCAAGATGACAGGCTTTGGAAGACTTCACCACTTGGAATTGTACGCAGTACCTGAGCGGAAAAAGGGCTTTATTTATAAAACCAATTAAGCCGGGTGGTATCATAATAAATTTAAAGGCTTTTCGATAAATTGAATTACAAAACCCGAAAAGGTTATTTTGTATAATTAATTATGTCAATAAAGTGCGCGTTCAAAGAGCTGCCTTCTGAAAACGGCAAATGTTTTTTTGGGAAAGGTATTTTTGCATGTTTTATATCCCGGAAGTTGATCTGTTAATCGGTTACAAAAATTATCATCCTTTCGCCATACTTTTTCTTTCAGTATTTTCATTGAACATTTGTGTTCTTCTATATTTATTTATCAGCCATTCAGTACCCGTGCAAACGAGCTTTGCTTGGCACCTTTTAGGTTTCAAGTAAAATTATGATGACTCTGTACGGGAACATTTGTTATTTATTTTGTAATTTTCAAACGTTATATAATAACAATATGAACTCGAAATAAATAAATATAATAAATAATATTTTTCTTATGTACTGCAATACCTAGTCTATATTATGTACTGCTATTTGTAGTTGAGAAACAATAATATAGCAACTATGCAATTCTTCTTCACTTCAAAATTTCAGACTTGGCGCTGAATACCTACAACAACGTTTAGAATATTTTCATCTATTTTCCTAGAGTAGTCTCCTATATATGTAAAGTTGAAAAGGAAACCTTCATAAAAATATTTTCATTTCAGCGTCGTTAAGATACAAGATCGTCAAGGCATATATACGAGTAGGTATATTATACATAAAAACTAATTAATAAATTTATAATGCGCACACGCACCTAAATTTGCCGGTGCAGTGGAGAGATGAGGAACTAATTAACTAAGTAATTAAAATAATAAAACAACACGCTGATATGTCCACCTCCGCGTTTCATAATCAGACCAATCTATATGATCAAATTGCCTTTGAGCACGTTAAAATTCTTAAAAAGTTCAAATCGATACGGTGAACGGATGTGGAAGTAGCTACAACTATATCCCCACAGCATTCTCAGACATACTAGATGGTATCGATCGAGTTTTTTAATGTCTGTCGAAGTTTGTAATGTCTAATATCTGTCTAACAAACGCTTTTTTTATCTATTTTTTTAACATTAAGGTGTTGTTATAAGTTCTCAACACACATTCATAATTTAAGACTACCAAATGTTCGGAAATAATGAAAAGTGAATAGGAAAAGTCTGTTACAATCAAACATACACACATGCAAGTCAAGTCAATAAACACACATACACACTAATTTATAAACAAAGCATCTATTTTAATGTTCTCAAATCGTCTTAAGGGCTTCTATTACGTTTGAAATTCATTATTCATTGACGAATTTAACACAATTAGGTTTATTTGGGTTTAAGTTAGGTTAGATTTATTAAACAGAACATTTAGGTTTTAGTTTCAATTTAAGTTTATTCTGTTTTGTTCTCATACCTACTTCTATTCTAAGTTCATTTACACTTCTTAGTCTTTAAAATACAAAGACATAATATCTTTTCCTTCATTTCATATCATGACTTTTTCAACACATCTACAAAAATATTGATACACTGTCTGGTGATATTTTAATTGTTACGTTCGTAAGTATATTCGATTGACAAGTTTGCATTAAGAGGGAGGTATACAGTATATTTATATATCAAGTGAATTTAAGGTTGTAATGGAGAGAAAGATTCTTTAAGGCTATGTGAGAAAATTGTCAGGATTGACTTTTAACGATACAGACGAAGACTCAAGTGTTGGCGGATCAGCCCGTAATCCAAGAGTCGTATTTTAAACGCCCGACCTTCATTTTAAGCCTTGATTCTCTGATTCATTCGCATACTGAAAAACGGTCACCAGAATTTTCAACAGCATGTGAATTCGGTTGTAAGTATGGCTCGATATCCAACACTTTGAACGATGGTGGATCATTGGCAAGTTTACGGTCAAAGGCTTGAGGTGCGCGAAAAAAAGACTTAAATATTATCGTGGACGAGCACAATGTTATAGTAGAGGATATGATAAAAGATCTCACTCTCGGTGCAAATTGGACGCCGGGTCGTCGGGGTTCCGCAGCCTCAGGTTCTTCCTGATGTCGTGGGTCTCGTTCGAGTGCCGAGTCAACGACAGCGACGCCGGCAGGATCATGGCAGTTTCTAGGAATTGATGAGCGATTGAGTTGCGACTTTGTGTTCGTATAGAAATAATCCACAATACTTTTCTTTATAAGCAAAAAGGATTTTACTTAGGAATATTATTGAACCATATATGTGTAGATTCGAGATTAATTCAGTATTAAATTGAAATCGAGATTTGATTATAACGTTGATGGCGCAGACCAGTTGGAAGTTTATTGTCCTTTCCTTATAAAAATTAATTCGTAAAATCATCTTAAATTAGATAATCACTGTAGAGGTATAGATGGCAAGATAATATTATCTTGAGATTTATAAGTTTCTAGTATTTATTTTTTCCTTGAATAAACTGTAAACTCAACGGTCAGAGGCTTACTGAACAGATTGATATTACAAGAAAGTTACATCTGTAAATATTTTTCGCCTTATTGCCACTGCGACACCGAAAATGGAGAGTAATAAATTTGGCATCTATTTATGTATGTACTGCAACTTATTTGAAAAACTACTGGATTGATTTTAATGAAAGAGGTATAAATTTTTTTAACGCAAGATACATATAGACTAAGATGGTTACTGAGGTGGATACGCCCCTCTTTTATATCCCCTCTCTTCTAAGATTTTCCCTTGTAGAGGCAAATGAACAAACGAGATGCTGGACAGTAGATGATCAACGCCACCCATGAGCATACTCTGCCCCAAGAAAGTCATTAGTGTTTCCGGCCTTACAAGTAAGAAATAATCTCTTCTCTCGATAATCCCTTGTCATCGTTGATTGACATCGATGCAAATGCGAGGCAATTTTCTAGAAGTCGGCTATCAGGTTCATGTTAACACAATCACGTTATCAGAGGTCGTTACATACCAAAGACCACGCAAACTACGTAAATTCTTAAAACTTAGTACAAGCATTGCTTATGCAACATCATAACGAATCTTTGTTGTTAAATTTTTAAATATTTCGATGCTGTGATTGAGATCTACATTACGCTTTTAATTTTGTTGTTGGAATGTTGAATATTTTAACACTTTAACGAAGATATTGTGCCTTAACGTCACGTTCGTTTTAAGGACTGTTTTAGAGTAATTTAAAATAGAATTATATAACATCTTTCCGTATAATGAAAACTTTTACCAGACTTTTTTTTATAGTTTGTCAAATTACTGTACTCTTTATATATCTAATCTATACATATAATAAGACAGTAGAAAGAAAAAACCTGTGCATTAAAAATATTTGAGTAAAACTACTCCATTATGTCATAAAATGTATGTGTCGTGTCATGTGATGTTTTGTTGCTATTTTTTTTTTACATTCTTTGTATGGTTTAAAATACCCGGAATCTAGATCGAGAACAGAATCAGAATCGAAAGCTGATCCAGGATCGGAATAGAAAGCGGATCCAAAATTGGAGTTGAAAGATGATCTAGGACCGGAATCGAAAGCGGATCTAGGATCGGGATTGAAATCGGATCTAGAATCGGAATTAAAAGTGAATCCAGGATCGGAATCGAAAACAGATCCACAATTGGAATCGAAAGCGGATCCAGAATTGGAATTGAAAGATGATCTAGGACCGGAATCGAAAGTGAATCCCAGGATCGGGATCAAAATCGGATTTAGAATCGGAATTAAAAGTGAATCTAGGATCGGAATCGAAAACAGATCCACAATTGGAATCGAAAGCGGATCCAGAATTGGAATTGAAAGATGATCTAGGACAGGAATCGAAAGTGAAACCAGGATCGGAATCGAAAGCAGGAACAAAATCGAGGAATCGTGATCGACAGCGTAATCAGGCTATAGAAAAGATGTGGGAATCGATTTTACGTCCACACGGATGGAGCTGCAGACGAAACCTGTATGTATATATTACTCGAAAGGTTTCGAGTTTGCGTTCATATTTCCAACGTTTGTTTGCCGGGCGTTATTATTTGATGCCCGCGAAAACTGCTAACCGTCCACAAAGGCTTCACGATCTATCGGTGTCGGTTACAAGATATCAAATATTAGCGTTGGAAAATGATCCGGCATCCTAAAATACGACACCGCCGCCCGCGACTTCAAAAATCGATATCGAGTGGGCGAGCCTTAGATTATTAATTAACTGTCGTTTATATTGAGAACTACGATTATAAATCCCTCAAGAATAAATTAATTATTGGTTTAATGTCATAGGATAGTGTTTGTATTCATCTTACAGAAGGAAAACCGAATCTCTCTAATAAAACAAGAGATCTGTGTATGGTGAAAATTATTCGATAGTCTGTCATTTATAACTACAAATTTTGCTAAAGGGCACATGTACGTATATTGTCCTTTGGCGGACGAGGACATTCTGCACTTTTGAAATCTTTTTCCTGGTACAGTAGAACCTCGATAACTCAAACCTCGGTAACTTAAAAACCTCTATAACTTCAAAAAATAATATGTTCCCTTCCCATCAGAGCCCAAAACTTCTATAACTTAAAATACGCAACCTCTATAACTTAAATAAGTAATCTCTGTATTGGCCCTCAGTAAGTTAAAGAAATGTTTCCACAATCTCTATAACATAAAATTGTTTGTCAATGAGTCATTTTGAAAGAGTGTGCAAAACAAAATGTTTCGATATTTATTGCTTGCACATGTCCACTAGTAAAATTGTTAACGTAAACAATATATATATCACAAAACGAGTTCAAAAAGAAAACTAACAACACTCACATACGCTTATAAAGGGTGGAACAAGGGTACATACATACATATGTACATAATTACCTCTATATTAACCTATCCCTAACATAGACCCTTGATAACTTAAAACCTCTATAACTTAAAATATTTTGTGTTTCCCTTGGACTTTAACTTATCGAGGTTCAACTGTATTTGTAACCCATTAAATTGAGTTAGACATGGTCTTACTTTAACTATACTAATGAATGTAGTCTTGTTTAGAAAAATGAAGTAAAATATAAATTAATTAAAAATTATATTCTACATGACGCTGTATTGTTTCGTATTTATACTTTAAAGATCTTTGATTTGATAATCACTAAGATAAATCTAGATGATTTTTGACTTTTAATACATATATAGCTTTATTTAAGATTTGACGGACGCCACATTTAATTTATCACAACAAAATCTAGTCTATATAACACGAAAACATTCGAGACAATGCGACCGGTTATAAACTGCTAAAAGCATAACCTTTCGTAAACGGGTATACGATGAGATTGGCGGTCAAATGGCACACGTCTAATTATGTATTACGTACTTCTATGTGTTTATAATGAGTAATAATAATAGTGGTCACATCATATAATGAATTCTCATCATAAGTCCTACTCACCTCTCAGAGACCTGTCAGAGTGCTCCGGGCAGGCTCTGTGCTGCCTGCAGGCGCGCCGCTGCGCGAGACCCGGGCAACGGCGGCCGCCGTGCGCTGGCGGCGTGAGCACCTTGCGCGCGCGCATCATGCTGCCTGCACCGCAGTGCGCGTCGCAGCCCGACCATGGACCCCACGCCGACACCGTACAGTCGATTACTGACAAACAAAATGCCACTCTATTTAGACCTACAATATCATTAATATCAGCAAAAGTAACCAAGTCCCGGTTATTATTTTTTTATATACCTTAAAAATTTCTTCACACACAACATTTCGAGTAGGATTATTTACGTCATTGTCTGAAAGTTGATGTGATTGACCATAATACAATGCTTCGGTTCTCAGAATTACACTGTTTATTTATTAGGTTTGTCCTTGAGGCCTATTAATTGGTATGGCAAAACACTTATAGAAAAATGCATTTTTTTTTAATGTAAATAGAAATATCTATATGGAACCTAGAATTAATACTCGTTCATTTTTTGGTCTGTATAGTCTTGCCCGGTTTCAAAGCCTTTACGAATTAAGATTTTGAAACAATATTGTTGAAGTACAAAATTTATTTTTAATCCAGATGGAGATCTTCTTTAAGGCGTCCAAGAATTGAGGAGCTCAATGGTATAGCGGATGGTTTCATCTTTGTTGACCACTGAGTCCATAGACTTGTACATTCTGTCGAAAATAACTACCAGACGATTTTGCCCGCGTGATCCAATTTAGGGTACAATGTTACATTAATTATCGGTGTGACAGTTTCTATCCGGATGTATTAAACCTATCCCAAGAAACTAGTGAGCTCAAACTCCAGCGGTTCACTAGTAGCCACTGAAAAGTTCATCTATCTCCCTTCCGGTTCCACGTATAGGCTCGTCAAAGCAAATAAAACTCGAAGGGCTTTTTAGTAGCTATTGAAAAATTCCAATTTTTTACCTTCTCACTCCGACTCACCATCTAATGAAATCGCAAAAAATCTAATGGAATCTCTTCAAATCGCAAAAATAAATCATACGAGCCAAGCTCGATGGGCTTATTGGAAGCCATGTACGAAGTCCACTATCCACCTTCCGATTCTATCATTATACCCTCGTCAGCAAATGTGATGTTGGACTTGTAATAATAATAATAATAATAGGTTTATTATTTCATTTGGTTAAATGAGAATAAATTAGGGGATGTGATTAGTGACCATAAAAAAGTTCATTTTCTGGCTCCGTGATCAGATCAACGCAAATGTATTAAATTATTATATTTTCATCGGCTTTTACTACCTATGAAAAATTTCAATTCAAGGTCCAGAAGTGCGTGAAATTTGAATTTCAAAATTTACATTTATAAATAGATAAAAGCTATGATAATATAAAGAGTGCTTGTAAAGAGTGATTTCAATTTTAAAAATCCAATTAATTGACTTCTAATATTTTTGTTTATTTATTCTGTACATTTCGAGTATATATTACGTATTTCATAGAAAAAAGTTTTAGTTCCAAATATCTTATAATTTTCACTACAATATGAGTCAATAAATACCTGTTAAAAAATACAACTATTAAAGAAAGAAAACATTAAAACAATTTTTATTCATTAACTATACAAACTATTACTGGAAGTCAATACAGATTCATTTATCTACCATCAACTATGAAATACGAGAAGAACCGTTCTTTGATCAGGCATTATGACTGAAACGCCATCTCGTAAATTCGTGAATCTGTTTAGTTCAAACGTCTTAATTTGAAAATGCATTCATCTTCATGACAAGGCTTATGAGGTATGGCTAGGCGGTGGTATCGGGCAATCAAAACACATAGAGGTTCCACAAATATATAACCAACAGTGATCACAGACATTATACATGTTTTGATTAATTACCGTATAATGTAGAAAGTTTCAGTAGGCCTATAGATTTTGTACGACAAAGTCTGTTCTTGTAGTGGTTTACACAAACTATTATAACAATAAACTTTATCGTATATTATATATATATATATATATATATATATACGTATATATTTTGTCACATGCCGCCGTGACCGGCCCGCTAGCGCCGCGCGTGGCTGTTTTTTGTGCTGGTCCCTAAAAAAAAATTGCTTGTGAATTATTCAATTGTTTTATTTATTGAATAATATGTTGCATATTCTGTATTCGTAGCGTACGACGTGTTTTTTCGTTATTTCATTGATTTTGTTATTTCACTGTTGTATGTGAATCGTGAAATTGTACTCCTCGAATTGTATTTGGTATAACTTAATTATTGTTTAGGTAATACTACAGTATTACCGTGGTTCCCTAGTAGGTGATGTAATATATTACGTTAATATTGTACCATTAACGTAGTTCTCTAGCCAATTAATATAAGATATTGACAGATCGCCAAAGCAGACGTCGGCTTAAGGGTGTAGCCAGGAGTGATTTCAGGCTGGGGTGAATCCGCAGAAAGTGAATAAAATTCCACATCGTAGGATAAATAAAGTATTTCTTATTGCATTTTCGTGGGGGAAAACGAGCTTGCGAACCGCCACAGCATTCGGTCGTCGATGCGCATGCGCACCTGTAACGCCAGATGAGGCACTAAAGCGCTGCCGGCCTTTGCGTAGGAACAGGATATCTAATGGGAATGAAGCGATGGAGGGGGGAGTGAGCCACCTAAACTTCCACTCACTAGATGGAAAGCAACAGCGAAAACTATCACACGCAGCGTATTCGATTACAGGACCTATGATTAATGGGTAGTTATCAGATTTACAAGCCGTGTAGTTCGAAATGTTATAAAATGCGTGTAGTTAAGTTCGCGACCAAATGATCCTAAGCGCCTCGAGAATCGGGGCGATTACGCGTTTGTGTCGGACACTCGACAGACTACGCAACAGAAGAGATTGATTACTTTTTTCGACCAAATCACTGTTATCACACATTCACTTTGTATTGTAATAAGCATAGAGGTTTACAATTCAACCGGAATCATTTTGATATCTATCTTTCATTGTAAATAATTAAATATATTGTGTAAAATTAGATATTTAATCGGAGCGTCCTTCAGACTGTGCCGGCCAACACAAAAGTTTTTTTTTTCTACGATTATAATTACGCCCTTTTCCAAAATTATATGACGAGATGAATTATTACAAAATTCTGTTTATACTAACACAGACTGGCTCAACGTAGAGTCGCTCCTCAAAAGGAGACGAGTAGCCAGCAATGGAAGATAAATATGACAGTCGTATAATATTATTTGACTCGTATTTCTTTTACAACTATCTTATCCCACAGATTCTAACTACCATCAGTGAATATTTTTTGTGTAACCAAAAATTTAATTAAATATACCTTAAGAAGTTTAGCTATATTTTTTGCCGTGAATAGGAGTTGTTTCATACTTGTACAACCGTTCAAAGTAATTGTATTTAATGTGTCTCATCAAATTGGAATTGAAAACGTAATTCTTAATTAAATTCAAGTAACTGTAATAATTGGCTTAGAAATTTGTTTACTATACAATTACACAAAATCAAATTATGTAGCGTGAAATGAAAAGATTAAATCTAAATCTTTTATTGTTAATATTAGTGTTACCGAAAAAGTCTTAATTAAAACTAATTACTTATTTTCGGTAATAAACATGAAAAAAAGTTGATTTAATGGATTTTTTCGAAGTCATCGTGTTTTTCACAAATTCCGTGGGGGGATCGTTTTTCTAAACTGTTATTTTTTTCTTGTTTCCATTAAATTATATCATTTTTTGAAGCTGACAGAATTAATCTTCATTAAATTGTCCGTATAGTGGTATGAAAAAGTTCCCATTTTCGTGTAACTAACAAGAGTGCTGCGATAAAAATAGCCGCTGACCAAAATTGGAAAAAAAAAATCCAATCGTAAAGCAGTTTCGAATGATACCACTGTCAATAAATTCAAAACTAGTCACTAACTGATGGAACATAGTCAATAGAAAGATTTTTTTGAAATACAATTTTGAGATTTATTTGCTGTCCGTCGTTGCGTTCACAGTCGTTGTAAGTCGACTTTGCGACAGAATTGAAATTAGGAATTATCTTGATTTATCGATATCGACTTTGCATATAGTCTTTTTGGGTCATCACTAAATGCAACTGTTTTTAAATCTTTTATTTGACACTCAAAGAAATCAGGAGAAGAGATAAATCAACGCAAACAAAGATGGTGATCCCAGTGGTGGCCACAAATCGCACATTTTAGCTCAGACTGACTTTGCATCAAACATACGTACGATCTGGTAAAGATTAGAGGCCATCAAATACGTACTAGTACTAGACTATTATATGATGGACAGTACTAGAGCTAGTACTGTCAGTCTACAGGATGCCCATCAAAAGACATCCTTTTTTGACTTTTGAAGCAACAAAGGCGTCAATATTCAGTTCTTAGAGCCTAAATTTCTTTGACGATATACATATGACGCCATACAGCCGCCATGTTATTCTTTTTCTGGCGATGCTTATTGCTTCTTCTTCGGACTGTCGTAAGTAATGAATCTATACCTCATGTGCTGATCCAGCCACGCCTTTGAACCTCATTGAGTTTCTAAAGATGATTGTCACGAATAGACAATAAGTATCATCACTAAGAACGGTAGGACGGTACTCTTTTGTGACCTACGGTAATAATGGTACTAAAGGTTGCTCCACAAAACGGTACAAATAAATATATATATCTTCACGCCATTTTCATCAATTTAGTTACAGTCGCCATTTTGTTCACGGCGCCAGATTTCATAATCCAGTCACGGCTGCACATAACACCATGAGCTCAACTGCGACATTAGGGTCCAAAGTGTGGCAAAGCCAATAGGGCTGCCTCGTTTAATTTTTTAATCCGATTCGTATAACAAACAAAGTCCACATCGTGCCGGAGATATACAAAACGTATCCCTCTTAATTGATTTCGGTTTGTTTTATTTCACTTTTTTTTTTTCAAAGCAAACGAGCCGCTTCATTCGCTAGAGCAAACAACGGGCGACCCGAATTCAATTTCGATGGCCACGTACTGATTTCCCGTCGAATTGAAATTCAAAATGGGCTCGTAAATAACTTGTACGATGCAGTCGATGGTGTTCAAATATAGAAATAAAAATTGCCTGAAATTCAAATAACTAATCTCATATATATATCATATGTACGTACGTACTACATTTTATAATAGCGTTAATCGAATGATTTAAGGTATTAAGAATATTATTTTTTAATTGCTTTTACGTCTTTTTAACAGAGATTGATAGATGGACCGATATTAATAGAAATACACATATTATTCACATATGTGCATTCACATTGCAAAATAAAACAGATGCGATTCAATAAACGCATAGAGCAAAAATACAAACAATAGTCAATAATTACAATTTTTAAAATGACATTTATACCTGCAGTTTATTTATAATGTATATGAATAAACATACTGCAATATATGTCTGCAGTCTGTATGTGCATACAATTAATTTATTTGTCAAATTTTATGAAAAGGTTGCGCTTTATGACTCATTAATCAAAATTCTACTATTTTTAAAGTTCTTATCTGTTTATCAGTCTGTATTTCTTTTTACTACTCAAGAACTGTTTCACTGGTCTTCTTGAAAATGGAAATACAGCTACAGCATGTAATATAATAATAAAGGGTATGTCTGTTTGTCTGGCGGATGTGCGTGCGCGCGTGCGTGCGTGCGTGTAAAACTTTCATCAATTTTGAATAGAAAAACCGATCGAAACGCAGTTTGCTGCGTGCGAAGTCGGTTCACTTGACTTAGATGTCCCGAAACGTTGAACCTATTCCACCCGAAACATATCAAGAAAACTCAAGAATTTTATTTCACAAAAACTTTTTTCCATCAATGACTTTTCTTGCTTCCTCTTCCTGCTTCTCCAGAAGAATGTTTCTTCTGTCATGCTTACCTTTCACAGACTCACATAAGTGTAGGAACGAGGCCGGAGCAACTAAGCACATTTTATGCGTGTCAATAACGATATTATCGTCGATGATATTTGACTTCTTGCAGACGCCATGAATTCGGTGTTAACCACGTTAGTTTCTGTAGCTCTTTACTTCGCAGAATTACTCATTATGGTCACCGTCTACTGCAAACTATATGCTGGGATTGAATAAATGCTTGATCGTGAACACACAGAATCTATTTGATGAGTAATTCACCCATTTCTAATCAGCATTCATGCTCCTTTAAATCCTTTAGACATTTGTCTATGAATTAATTGAATGGCCACCACGATTTCGTGATTTTGAAGTTGTTCCACAATAGTGTAGATATTAGTGACAAAGCGCTTGGTGGCACGACTATCACAAATTAAAAATAATTGTTATTTTTATTTAGATTTTTATTTTACACATTCAATATACTTGTTATTATAATGTTTACGAATCTGTAATTATATAATATTATCTAATGGTTTTTAATATGCCATCTGTTAATAACCAATTATGAAATTTTATTGTACAATGATTTATCAATTCGTATCCGTAATATTAAATAATAGGTAGAAATCGGGAACACCGTGCAAGAAAGTGGATTATTGTAAACAAACTATGTGAATGCAATCTAAAATTTTCTCCAATAGAAGAGTTGAGGTTGTCGACGAAACGTTCTAATATAATAATGTTGGAGACGAAATTCTCAGAAAGTGTCAAAACCAAAAAGGTTTTCAGTCAAATCTTTGGAACCGTAAGTCCCTACGACATTAACTAAACAAATCACACCCATCCAGTTCCAAAAAATTCCCAAACTGATATAGCAAATCGGCATTCAATGACGCCAGCTCGCTTTGCTTGCATTAGCCATTACGATTTACCTGAAATAATTTTAGCATGTCATGGCAGATGTATTTTGAAAAAACTGAAAGAATAATATTAATATAATAATATTAGTATCATAATGTTAATAGTAAAAACTATTACGCCCTGGACTTTATCGAAATTTCAACCTAACTAGAATTAATTTATGCGCCGGAACACCAAAAGTTTACTAGATAGATGTTGAATAATAGAAACTTCACCTAAGATGATATTACTAAGACAATACTATTTAATCAAAAATAAGGTATTTTTATAACATAAAATTATAATTGAATGTATTTCCATAAATTCATTAGTGCAAGCAGAATTTTAGACGCGTTTTCTAAAAACAGTGCATTAATTAATGCCAAACGATATCTAATAATATTGTTTTTTATTAATATTGCACCGAAACATTGTTTTTTGTATTACACGGTGTTATGTATAGTATTTTAGAGCGATTAAAGTAAGGTGATTTTGTTAGGTAGATACACATTTTTGAATAAATCGGTTTGCTCTGCGATCTGGTCTTATACCGACGTATCATTGGCGTAGTGGGTATTGACAATGCCTATTGGAAAAATCATATCATTCCTAGTCGATTCACAAAACTGGGATAGCCGTGTGCTTCGGGTTAAATAATTTATAGCATTAAACGACATCTATGACAAGCTGCAAGTGGCCACGTAGTTAAGTTTATTCGGGGGCGAGTGCTACAACCCGTAATGTGACCTTTGATCACCTGAGAGTTTGAGGAGTTAGTCAGTATTAAAAAAACACTTGGAACCAGAGAAATCGGAGATAGCAGAGAGATATATTTTTCGGCAAAGAACGCGACAGCAAGAAGTACGTATTCGCTCATATCTTCAACGATTAGAATATTCGGCTGAAACTCGCAATTTTGGGTGCTGATCTTGAAGAAAATTTACGAGACCAATTCGTCTCCGTATTATATAGTGAGAAAACGCTTTCGAGTGTATTTGCCTAGAACAATATTGACTATCAAAAGGCTACAGATCCTGTCAGCGCATTCGAGGCGGCGGGCGTTTCGGTTGGCGGTGGAAGTAGCGGCCGCACCGCTAGGAAGCACCGCGTGCTCCGTGTGCGCACGCGGTGGGAAATTGGGCCATGCGCCGGATCAGTGCCGGTATTTTATACCTTTAAACGAGCAATTCTTGTATATATATATATATATATAATCTGAATCTCGGAAACGGCTCCAACGAATTTCATGAGATATGATTAGGGTTTCGGGAACGATAAGTCGATCTAGCTAGGTTTCATTTTTATAAAATCTTGTTTTATTTGTGTTTTCAGACAAAGAATTAGAGTATGAAGGTAAATTTAGCCACTGTCGACAAGAATATAATACAGTTGAGAAATCGTTCGAATCTATAGAATTTTTCAAATTTTTTTGTCTAGTTTCTCATTTTCTGAAAAAAATCTCAATTTTCTTCTTTTATGAAAAAAAGGTTTTTCTGTGTAAGAAAAACTATCATCGGGAGCAACTACCTGCTTTACCGACACAGAGTCACTAAAGCTACTTGACATAAATGGCGTTGTCAAGCAATAGCTAAGCCAATGAGGGTCGGTTTAAGGTTAGACCAAGAGAATCAATTGTTTACTTATGTTATTGGTACAATATGTGTCTTTTTAACTAACTTGTTCACTTAAAAATGCATAAAAGATCTTTGAAAAAAACGCGGTAATATCGAAAAATATTATTCATATTTCATCAGAATGTAATTCGCATCAAAATATATTTTCCAAAAAAACAAGATTTACCAAAAAAAAAAAACCTAGCGAAACTCTATCATCCAGATACTAGAAACTTTACATGGGATCTGTGTGGTGTAAAGGGCCATTCAAAAGCGATGTGTACGAATAAAGGCGAGAATAACACCTTGTCGACAAAACCAGCGTCGAAGGGTCAGTACTTTTTAAATAACAATGGCGAATTTAAGGACGTGACTGTTATTTTTATAACTCAGAAAGCAGTATTATTAAGACTTAAAGAAAACGGACATCGTATAAGTTTTAATAAATACGATTTTTTTAAAGAGAATGCACTCAATCTAGGGTATAACATTGATAAACACGGCTTACGGTTTACGTACAGATTCAAAAAAAAAAATACGAGCAATCGCGGCAGCCCCTCGACCCTCAAACGTCAATCAATTAAAAAGTTTTACGGGCTTAGTGAATTTTGAAGTAAAACTTCTCTAGCCGCGACTTGAGAGTAACTCAGATCTTTTTCAAACGGATGTAACAGTTTTCGGACGGAAGTGACATTATCTTTATTACCAACTTAATACATACATATATATATATATATATATATATATATATATATATATATATATATATATATATATATATATATATATATATATATATATGTATATCTACTTTTATATATGTATTGGCAACACTGCGGATATGCGGATATACAACTGCTGTACAGTCAGACATTATTTACACGGAAAACGTGGAACTGGCCCAAAATATTATAATCCTACATTTTGTTGCGACTTAATCTTTATCTTAGTGCTTATTTTGATTGACAATTATTATGTGAAAATTTTATAAAAAAGCCAAGTGTAATAAAAAAATACTTTTGAAACATTAAAAAAACAAGTGTTGTTAAAAACTGACATGACTGACTCGGAGGAAAACCTCTTCATCGGTAAATAAACGCAAAAACCTGCAAACTAATCATGACCCGCGGCCTAAGAAATGTAAGTTTTTAAGTATCAAAATCAAAAATCTAATCAATAAAGTTTATGATTTCATTACTAAAAATCAATATTAAAATTATAATTAATAAAATATATTGTCCGAATTTCTTCCTGTAGGTCGACAAAACACTGTGGCAATTGGTTGGATCAAATAACTGCTCAGATTTTTCAATTACAAGTAAGAGCTTCGTCGTTGACTGGAATAACTAAGCATCATTGAATTTTCTATGTAATTCTATGTACTAGTATTTACATGTACAATTTATGCTTATGAAAATATTTTAATAGGTCCAAGGGCTCTCACAAGTGCGGAAAAATCAAAATTGCATTATCAAAGAAAATAAATTGTAAAACGACATATTTATTTTATGATTAATCTTTTGTGATATTTATCATAAAAATTAAAGAAGTTTTACTTCAACACGCACACGATTTTATTCTAAGTTGTATGAATCGTTAAGAAAACGCACAGAATGGGTGTGGGACGAGGATTGCGACGTTGCATCTAATAAATTAAAAGAGAATTGAGTAGCCCCTGTACTAGTTGGTCAGTCAGTCGAGTTACAAACGTACTTAAAACGAAGCCGAGTTAACCACGCTCATATCCCCATATCGTCCAACGAGTAATTGAGCGACCGAAGACGCCGTCCGCTCTGTGAAGCGAGCGTCAAAGTAAGCTAGGTCGGAAGTCGAAGATGGGAAAAACGATTTCGACAGGTTTTTGTTTACATACAGAAACACTGAACACAGCACGACCGCGCGAGAGCCGTCCGTCGCCCTGCCGGAGCGGAGGCTGCGCGGGCGCCTCGACTCGCTCACAACACAACACAATTTTGATTAGGGCACGATCGATAATGAGCGGAAGGAGTTGTGGTGGATCGGCCGGGTCCGGTGTCGTACACACTCAAAACGTGAGGCGGTCATCTACAAAAACGGCATATGGATCAAGTTTTAAACATAAATAACGAACCGAGATTAGCGCTCACAAAAATTAAGAATACCATAAAAACGGAAAGTGCAGTAAAGGTCGTAATAAGTTCAATTACACAATAATATTATAAAAATTTTATTATTGTACCAAATCGTGGGAAATAAGGAATAAGATTATCGCTCTGCACGATTTACACATAAAACTCTTTTCTTATATCAATGGTGGCGTTGGACATAATGTGATAATAGTAAGCCGATTGTCATTGCTTGAAATAATTTATTGTAAAAAATATAACTAAACGTTGAAGAGTAATTGAACCGTCTACGGCGTCATTATTGCAGTAAAATATTTAATTTGAATCTCTCCATAATGTTCTTGACTCAATACCTTAAAATATTTCATACAATGACGAGTGACGAACTCGAAGACTCTGTGATTAAGAGAACTTCTGATTAAAAATTACCCGGTTTGAATCCTGACCTCGACCACGTCACCCGATGACGTTTTAACATGGGTCAAAGTTTCTCGCATTGCGGCATAAATGTCGGTAGTAGAAGTGGTTAAAAAGCTTTGTGATAACTGTCCCCGTCTTGTATTGGGCCAACGTGGCGGTTCAAAGTCCAAGATTACGAAATGAAATAAGATCGAAGTGTGCGCCTTAAGAACAAAAATATGGAAAACTGATATAACAAAAACAACATAAAATACCGTTGAACTACATTTTTCCTTAAAAACAAACCTATTATTGTAACAAAATATATTACGTGGTGCACACTAAAAGTTTCTGGAACTGGCCACTTACATAACAATATTTGAAAAGTGCTACATTTAAAAATAAAACTGTTTTTTCGATTCGTCTAACTGAAAATAGTTTTTACATTGCGGCGTCATTTTGAAAATTGCGTGTCACTATCAATATGGATTTAAGTGGTAAACATTTTCATAGCATGATTTTCTACAATTTTAATTGTAATTTGACAGCTGACAGCCTCGCTCGGGTTTAAACTTTTTTTAGCGATAACGAACAATGCAAGACGACTCTTTATAACTAGTTTACAGAATTCAAGCAGAATTCCTATCAATTTCAGTGACGAATTTCGTGATATTCGCCCGTCCACCGCTGTGAACAACAAAAACATCGATGCTGTGCGCCTTATCATCAAAACGGCCAGGCATGTGACCTACCATAAGATTTGGACATCCTTAGCCATAGACATGAGTCAAATACAATCAATCCTACACAGCTATTAGGGCATGAAAAAGCTGTGCTCGCAGTGGATCCCACACAATTCAACTGAGACTTAAAAAACACGTCTTTTGGTACAATGCCATGGTTATCAAATTCAAGGAAGGGGCGTCATATTTGGTGTGAGATATACTAACAGATGACGAAACATAGATTTATTGCTATGATCCTAAAACAAAGTAGCAATCGACTTTTTGGGTCTATCGTAATGAGCCGAAACCAACTAAAGTGGCAGGCGAGCAAAGTGTCTCTAAGTGGAAGATTGCTTCTTTTTTTAATAAAACTGGACACGTGGCTACTATCTTCTTGGAGAATTATCGTAACATGTATAATGATTGGTACACGACTTTTTTATTTGCCAGAAGTTTTGACGAATTCTGTAAAAATAACCCTAAACGTCATATCATCTTGCACCACGACAATGCCAGTTCTCACACGGCCAAACAGTCAAATAAATGTTTGCGAGAGAAAAACATAGAACTTATGAGCAATCCTTATACAGTGAACCTGACATCTTGTGCCTTTTTGTATGCAAAATTAAGAACCAATTAGGCGATCAACGATTTTTATCACCAGAAGAGGCTGTCGAAGAGTATGAAAAACATGTTCCCGAGGTCACCGGGAAGGAGTGGCGTAAATGTTTTCAGAATTGGTTTATTCGTATGAAAAAGTGCATTTATGCTAACTGACAATATTTTGAGAAACAGTTAATTCATTTTTGTACTCATTACGTTTTTTTTTTTAATTTTGTCAATTTCATTCCAAAAGTTTTCAGTGCGCCCTACGTATAACGATATAAGTAACATCCTTGAAACTTACGAAAAGTAGTAAAGCGGGCTCATTTCTGCTTTACTACTTCTATAATATACTCAAGTACTCAAAATAATTGAGTACTTGAGTGCTCTTGTATGTAAATAATTTAATGTCTAGAATGGAATACAAAATCTTCACAAAAGTACAATACTAGGATTTTGGATGCATATGGGATTAAAGTATACTATTATATTAAATACAATGTTTCTTACGAATCAAAAAAGAGCCAAAAAAAAAATTTCTGCCCCAACCCACTAACGAAATTGAAATAACCTACGCATTTGTGTCCATGCAACCCTAAGAAAAGTGTCTGTAACAATAGTCCCGTGTGTGTTGTCGAAAACGCGCTCCTTGTATGACAACACGAGATGAAAGCAAAGCGCAAGGCACCTGTCCACCAGATTTGATTTAAGGCGCTGCGTGGCTCAGCCATTTTTCTTACAGTAATATTAAAATTGATTTATGGACGATTTATGATTTATTGGATGTATTAAATAGTCATGTTTCACGATGCAATGCTACGTAATTTACACAATTTAATATATTTTATGTGCGAAAAAAAACGTTTTTTCTTTCTATTAGTTTCTATTAAAAACCGCAGTTGAGAGTTTGAGACTAAAATATTTGAACGTAATAAAATATTATTAAAACATTGAAATACGAACACACAATGACTAGTTTATTGCAAAACAATTACTAAACTATTTATCAAAATCTGTACTTGCCTTATACGATAGGTAAAGAAGAGGCCATTTTTTTAGTTGGGTTGGGTATTAGGTTTTCACCCATGTCAGCTTTCTATGCAGACCACATGGAACTGGACCAATTATACAGGTGCTATAATTCAATAAATTGTAAAGCATATGAAACATGAATATTACTCGACTCTTCTGCAAGCAAATGATATTGGACCACAATCTTTAGACTGACACAATGCGTTTTAAAAATTTCATGTACCGATTAAAATCGATGTTCGGATGAATGCTAAAGAATTAAAATAAATTAGGTAAAATTCTGGTGAATATTCTTCGTTATGCATGTTTCATAATACTATTTAAGTAAATATTAATCAATATTAAATCAAAAAACCATTAGATGTCCAAAATTGAGGTCAGGACCCGTATGTTCTGCATCGTGAGCGTTTCTGTGCAGCGATCTACGCTGCCGACGCTCGTGTTATCGAAAAATGTACAAGTAAATATTTTGGTTAATTTAGATGTTTTTATCTGTAAATAAAACAAACTAACGGACAAAAGATAAGGTGGAGGCACTATTCGAATTGCAATTCATTTCACTTTTTTTTACTTTAATAAGAAAATCTCAAGATAAGTAACATGTAAACGGCACAGTTTTCTTGGCGTAGACATTATCTTAACAGAGACGAGGAAATAGAGGCGAAGACGGCCGCGTGCGTCGGCGCGAGGCAGACGCGAAAGGGGGTGATTCGATGCGGAAAGATGACTTCATATCTGGTATTTGTACGAAATGTCGCGAGATACTTTCTTAGGACGCGTGAGTTACACGTGAAGGACGATCCGATGAAACCTATGAGTGAATTTCAACGGATGGAATAAAGGCAAAAAACTCACACATGTACTTATGTACGTGGATAAGGCAATTAATCTAAATAATATAATAATTATTTTAAAAAGTATCATCGGTCGGTTTTGTTTAAATGAATACGTTTTGTTTAATAGTAGGATTTTTAAGGAGAAACGAGCGTGCGGACTATCAGAGTGTAGATAATCAATGCCGCCCATGGGCGCCCGCGATCCCAGGAAAGCCATTAGTGCTTTGTTGGTCTTTTAAGACAGCATACGCTCCTTTCTCGAAAACCTTCTCGTCATAGTTGATTGTGAATAACGTCGGTGGAAAATTTAGAAATAAAAAAAAAAGTGTTCAATGTTAACGGACTCGTGAATCATGAGTGTTTGTATGTTAAAATCAAATTATTACATCATTTTAATTTAAAAAAATAATTGTCTTGTCGTTTGTCTTTCGTCCCATTGCCGAGGGGATGTCTCCTTTCAATCGCTTTATTCAAGCCCTTCACGCTAACTTACATGAAGACTATAATAACTATTGTCACTAACAGGGTGATATTGTCCCAGATCAACGGTTGAGCATGTTCTTCTAGACACGGAGTAATGATTTGTATACTAGATTGAAATAAAAGGTTATGGACCAGTTACCTCAAAGTCTTCATTCGAAGCTCATACCTTTTGATCTAAAAAAATAGCTCGCTTCTCAACTTAAGTTCCATGGACTTCTACGATCGTATGTATTACATAAAAGTGTTTGTGTATCATTGATGAAATGATATATTACATTACATCAAATCAATCACTCAGGGGGCAGAACTAGAGAAACACTTCTGTAATCCTCTGCATCTTTATGTACAGAAGTTGCTTTGTAGCCATGTTCTTTAATCAGGAACGATTACTGTGTGATCTGATGATTACCATCTAGATAATGAAACAGGAAACCTAGATCGCTATTGACGCCCGACTGATAAGACGGGGCATAGAACAGAGACAGTGTGAAGTTCTTAGCGTCAAGTTTTGCATACATTTCAACGCTATTTTTGCTATTTTTCCCCACTTATATCTCTCGTAAAAACGTGTTATATTTGATCAATTAGGTGTTACAATGACTTCAACTTCCTTCATTTACCTTCTACATGGTCATCTATCAATTCGAAGCTTTCCAGGAACCAAAGCTTCAAAATAACCTCAAATGTATGGAGATGTATGTTCTTCGTTCGTTCCTCCAATTTAGCTCCCGGTGCATTACCTTCAATAAAATAATGAAAAACACCTTTTTACGTCAAACGATATTCTAGATTTATAAATCAGTTTTTATTTTACCCCACTTATTCACCCCCACTGCCAAGACATACACCCTCACAAGCTGTGAATTTCACGTTGCAGTTCTCGGACCTTAAGCCTTCCACGTTGGCCCAAAGCGGATTGGTGTTTGCTAACCGATATGAACCGACTTAACGTGTTCTCCGAGAGACGGTGCGTGTGCTTATAGTTTGGCTTTAGCTAATTCGACCCTTCGGTCGATTCGCCCATGGCCAGGAACCGAACCGGTAGCTTTTGTTTCGAAACCGACACTTTCAACCGCTGCGCCGCCAGCGTTCTATTAAGGATGATACTCGCGTATTAAGACCGCCGTTGTCTTCGCTTCGAAGACGGCGTACGCGTCGACGCCATCTCGTCGATGCCCTAAGTACCGATGTAGTTGACTAACGCCCCTCTGATAGCGTTCTGATGGCGCTTCGACCGCTTTTATAGCCCCCTCCCCCTCTCTTCCCTCTTCCGAGGAATATTTTCAGCGAACGTCATTTGCACTTTAAACGTGATAAACATTTTGCGATCGCGTTGCTTGGCTTCCTTAACGGCCCCGTTTTGGTAGGTTTCAAATGGAATTGTTAGGTCGTCGCGTGAGTTATGGCCGCGTTCTGTAATCGCTGGAGGTGTGTTACGAGTGTGCGGTTTCTGTGTCGCTCGTCTCGCGTCTTATTTTCACGTATTTCACAAATTGGAATCGGAACAAGCACGTAAAGTAATCATGCCAAAAAAAGTGTTTACACTTATTTACTTATTTTCACACGTTGGACGTTATTGGGATGATGTAATATTCGTATTCAATAAACAAACACACCCACACACACGCACGCACGCCGCACGCAGATACAGAGACAGAGAGAGAGAGAGAGAGAGAGAGAGACAGAGAAACGCACGCACACACATGTTAAACTGTTAATTTAAACAGACTGACGACACCCTGCACTTGATACAAAGACGACATATATTACTTATCCACAAAAAACGGTTTAAATTAAAGTTAGTATACGGGCAATTTAGTACATTAACTTTCATTTAAATCGGTTTTGCCATTTTTACGAAGTTATACGAAGGCAGACAGTACTTTATATCTGAGGACATATGATGATGTTCTATATTATTAATACACGAAATTTCGTCAACATTGGTCTAACCAACGTACAGTTGAGAAATGATATGTATAGAATAAACAGTTAAAAGACAAACAAAAGATACTTTATTACCTTAAGGTTTAAAAGCCTCTCTTTTCCATTTTTTATGTAATTCGATTCGGCTGTTTATTCGTCATAATGTGACAGACAGGCAGACTAAGTTGTTTTCCCATTTGTAACATTGATATGCATGAAAACAATAATTTAGATTATTCTATAATAATTTAAAAACAGAGTAACATATTACAACATAATCTTCATAAATGCATTATTATTTGATATTTTATACATTTTTCGAAATTCGTGTCAAATAACTTAACCTAAGAGCAAAATCACAGCTTTAAACAGTTATAATAGTGTCGACATCTGCTGGCAGTAATTTAACTTATTTCATTTTTTACCTATACCGTCGCTTAGGTATAGACGTAGACCTTTTTGAGGACGAAAGATCTCATAAAATCAAGAATAAAATACATAAATTTGTCTGAAGTGAAAACGCGGTTTATCAACGAATAGGATTTCTTCAAATGAACCAACATTTTTCAATGAACGAAAAATTTTTTTCCAGCTATGAAAGTAACCAGAGCGTTCTGGGCTCTCTTGGTACTCTGCCGAGAAAATAAGTAACACTTTTAAGTAAATCCTTTTTATGATTTTTTTACCAAAATGGTTAGATCCCTTTTCGGACAGGTAGTTTTCATCGAATATATTAACTACAACATTATTGTAGAAAAATTATAGATGTCGCTGTCATTATGAAACCGAACTGTGTAAACTATATAACAAATGACTTTATCGATTCTTTTACAATGCATTTGGGTTATTTAACTCTATTTTATATTTGAATTATAAAAAAAAAACACTAAAAAAATTGTTTATTAAAAAAAACTATACTTAGGTACGATTTAAACCCACTGCTTCGTTTCCAAAGTTACCGAAGTCGCCATATACTTTGGCTAATTTACCAATATCTTACAATGGAAATAGTGGGTATGCTCATGAATACAAGTATAAAACCATTTTTTTTTTCTAAAACTAGTAAAAAAGTTGGTTAAGAGCAGTAGACTTGAGATAAATTGATTTTCACCTCCAAAAATGATCGTATTGAAATGGTTGGAATCGTTTGAAAACCTCGATCACAAGCAAACAAATGAAAAAGAACTTGTATATTAATATGTGTCTCACTTAACACACCCTGATATATACAGCAAGCTTTCAAACTCGAAAATACTTGTTTTTATGAATTATTCTGAATGTGATTTTAGATTATTGACTTCATAGTCGACGATAACGCATGCGTATCACGAACATAGTTTAGACAATGGACTATGTACACAAACACTTCCAACATTTCAAGAAACAAAGGAAATGTAAATTTACTGTTTTCAAGATGGTCTTCGAAGAGAATAATATGTGAATAGGGTATTTCAGAAACCCCAGAGTCATTTTTTTCCAAATTGGGTTTTTCATGTTTTCCCATAATTATTTCACATGACAGCTAATAATCGTTAAGGTCACTGCAACGTCAAAGAAACTATATTAAAAATCGCATGTACTACATTAACCCCATAATTCACTGACTTTTAATACAGAAAAAAAGAAGTTGCTGGCATTTTATTAAACGCCGCAGCCTCTTACAAATTTTCAGTAATTTCATCTTCAGCTAAAAGCATAATTGACCTCAAACAATGGTAGCCAAAACAGTATAAAAAGAATATGCTATCGCTTAATTATATGCGTAATAAAGTTGTTAAAGAGAAAAATATTTCATTTAATATCTGATAATACACATTTTTTTCACTACAAGATGCAATCACTTGTATTGAACAAATGAATATATCGGTGACTCTGTGTCAAATTATTTTATGCTTAGAAATGCATCTACAGCTGTTTCAGAACTGCACACGAAGCCTGCATATGCTGGAAAAGGACCTACGTACAATAAAAAGATTAAGAAAAAAACTAAAACCTTACCTACGTAAGGTTAGGTTTTAAGTCTTACTTTAGTTTTTAGTCTTAAGGTAGCTTAAGAACGAAAAATCAAAGTATTTTATGACTAAACATATAAACTGCCAGTTACATATCGTAAAAACATTCAAAAATAAGCCTCTATTTTCGATTTTATTTTGAGTTTTCCTCCTGGAATACAAAATTAAAAATAAAATAGAACTAAGAATTTTTTCTTCTTTTTCCTATTATTCAGTTTTCAGGCACAGAAAAATTACAACAGCTTTTTTTTAAATCACCAAAAACATTGTATAAACCCTTAAATTTTAATTATGACACGATAATGAAATAAACTGATCGATTTTAAATAATAAAACAGTTTTATGCTTGTTCTGGAAAATTGACAATTTAACTGTAAATATCCCCCCCACCTGAAATTTCTGTGCATTTACCGCGTGATTCAGCGCCCCGGCTTATTTTAATTCTTGATATTATCTATTAATATACTCTTAACACAATTATCCCTCTGTTTTCGAACCTCCTAAATTAAAAAAAATATATCCAGTGATTTTCTTCCCCACCTTCAACGGGAATATAAATATGAAATGTTTGAAAAACTTATATTTTACTTAGCTATTTTCAGAAGGTCATCTGTACAAGGTACGCTTATTTCTTAAATAAAAACACAAAAGGTATAAAATTTGTTAATTCGCTTAGAGCTAAGCACATTATTAGGGTTTTATATGACAGTGCTTCCATTGTTAAGTATATAATTATTTATATATAATTAAGTCGTAATTTAATTCTTGTCTAAATCGTATACACGAAACTTACCTTTCGTTATTTTACGTGTATAAATCCATTATTATTTTGTAATGGATTTTTGAATATAAATCAATGTATCAAGCTAAGACAAAATTTAACTATTAAAAAAAAATGTATAGACAATAATTTATATATTGTCATGCAAAACGACAAAGCGATGCAAAAATTAGTTGCCGTCATACTACAGACTTTCTCATTAAGAAAATTACGTTAAAGATACGTTGGAAAATTACATATCCAGTTGAAAATCTTAGTGGTACATTCAAATAGTCAGAAAATGTAGTCCAAATTAACAGACCACAAACTAAAAGAGTTGAATCAACAACAGACACGGGAAAAGACCAATTTGTCACGTCGGCTGACCATGACAAAGGATTTGTCACGCAACATCTTAAAAAATAAATCCATGAAATAGAAAAAAAAAACTTTTACTATTACACAATATCACAAAAGGTAAGTTACGCGCAAAAAAACCCTGTAATGTGACCGCGAACCCAAAACGCGTCACACGCGCCATCGCGCGGCGGTTAAATAAAAACATTCCCTATTTCAGTTTCAGCGAATTTCCATAGAGCAGAGAAATCTATATCGAATTTCAGCATGGTCGGGGTCTCATTCTAATATCGTTTTAGAACAATGTCACGTCGATATTTTGATTCTCCATATAAACATAGATTGAAAAACGGATGTTCGCGATTATGTTTACATGTTTATTATTCTAAGACATACTTCCTACAAACTCTTCCTGGATATCTTAATAAAGCTGTAGTTTCAGTTTAGCCTCGTAAGAAGAAAAGAGTTCGGAAAATTTTATCAAACGTGAAATTGACTTGCATATGTACATGCAAGGATATGCGACTGAGTTTCACCGTGACTCCGAACTTGTAGAGGAAGTAGCATTTGCCATTTCAGATTCTTATTCTAATCCTCGTCTCGATTTCGATTCTCACCTCGCTTCCGTCCCCGTCTCGTCCTCGGTTCGATTTCGCGGTTTCACATGAATATTGATATTCGCATTTCTGTGAAAATTCAGCTTTCGTGTGTGTGTTGTCGCATAGGTTGAAAAGTAATAAGTCTATTGATTCGAAATCATGAAATAACATTGTGTTCAAATACGCGCGTATTTTCATATACATAATCGGTAACAGTATCTAAAATCGATACTGGGACGAGTAGGATGCGAGCCGGGATCCGTGTAGAATTTGAGAAATGGCCCGAAATCGAAATCGTGTATGTAAAACCACGATTAGAATCAAGACCATGACTCGGATTGAAATCAGGACTAGTACCCATATTAGCATCGAGATCAGAAACGATATTGGGATCGGCAGCAACATCGATCCCTGAAAAATATGGAGGAAGATATTTTATGTTCGGGCGGGCGGCGGCAAGTGGCGAGGGGCGGGCAGGAAACTTGCTGTACATAGTAATAACCACATCACGAAATGACCATTCATAACGGTGATTTTGACGACCACATATTATTTAGCGCTTCCATGTATTCATATGTACTGTGGTTCATAAATCCTGAAATTACAATTACAAGGTTAAAAAGTTAAATGTAATTCTTGCGTCAGGACATGACGGTACCGCGTAAAAAGTACTATACATTAAATGTTAAGAGTTGGAAAATTCAGAACGTGCGACCGCAAAAACCTTTACGATTCGAGCTCGCGACTAAAGGGCCCTTTGTCGAAACTACTAACAATTCTCAACCATTAAACTCATAATATAATATTAAGAGGATAAGCGCACAGAGAGAATACGCACCGGTCAGTTGGCACGAACTGAGAATACAATTTTTTCCTGGAATCGAAATCGTAAAATATTCGAAAAATTGACGACGTTCGTTCCGGAAACTGAAATATGTTTAGGGACATCGGAAATTTGATGATGATCTGCACGTGTCTTGTGCAGTTTTTTTAGCGCGTGTAGGCGTAGATGAAAAGACCGGTCATATGCTAGTTCAGTATCGTAAGTAAGTAAGGGTTCCGTACCAACGTACAGTAATGAACACTGCGTACTTTTAAAAAAGAAATAGTTAATGAAAATCAAAGAACCGGTATTAAGGTTGAACAAAACACGCCCAAAAAAACACGTTTCTTAAGTAGGGAACCCTTTCAATTTTTTATTTTATATTATTTCTATTATCTTCCTTTATAGTGACAATAATTATATATGCTGTGTGAACATTTTAAGCATTGACCTACTGCGATTTTTAAAATCGAGCAAATAACGCTATAATAATACGTTTCTTTTATGTGGGCCGCCTATAATTTCATTTTATTTTCTTATTTGTTGTTACAGCGGCAACAGAAAAACACATCCTGTTAATATTTCCACTGTCTACCTATTGAAGTTCATGAGACACAGCCCGCTGACAGACAAACAGATAGGCGGACGGAGAGGCGGGCAGGGGAAGCTATAGGGTAATAGGGCTCCGTTGAGAAACCCTTCGGGTACGGAATTCCAGAGATGCAAAAGTACATGATACATGTATTTTTGTGTAATACATGACCGGCTTTATCATAAGCAGAGTTTCAAGAAAATTGTCGAGAGTTATCAAAGTCGAATTGAATTTTATAAAAACTATCAAATACAGATGCGGCTTTAAAATTGGATTTTCGAGGTACAGGGATTACTTTGGGAATTAAAGTTTAAAAACGTATTTTTGTGATTAACGTCTGAGACATGAAAGAAAACCTGTTTGAAATCCAATTTCAAAAATACGTAAATTGGTACTTGTCATTCATAATTATTAAAATAATAATAATAAATAAAGATGTCCTTAAGAATTATATTTATTAAAAAAAAATGTTAATTTACAAACGCTCGTCTCCGAACTTCCGCTCACAGCGCAGAAAATTATATAAAAAAAGACTTTTTTATTTTACTATTTACTTCATAATAACATAGACTCTACTATCTCGATAATAAAATAGAGGTTTAAGAAAAATTATATAATTGGACTACATTTGATAGCTTTATTCAAAGAGTAAAATAAAATGTGTATACGAAAAGGGTGGTTATTTTACTGTACTACTTTACAGATTGATAATTTATTAATCTATGTATTTTATCGAATAGTAAATATTATTTTAAATATATTATATTTTTTATATATAAAAATGTATGATACGGAACATTAATCACGCATAATCAATCTCGCTCGGTCTATCTATTTTTTTTAATCCATTTTTAATATGAGAGTAGGCTTAAACACTTTTTTCTCAATTTTATCACATGGAACATAACTATTAACTATATCAAAAAAGGTAGTTTCTTTGTACGTCTTCTGAGACGCTCGCTTCGGGCACAAGTTTTGAGTTAATTAATCATGAGTCTGTTATAACTTTGTTAGCAGGTTTGTATCAAGAATCATGAGCCGTAAACAAAAATTACATGATTTACGACAATACTAATGAGTGTGTATAATTAATTAATAATGAATTAATGCTGTCCTATACTTGAGAATCACTCTAGACAGGAGGATTCAATGAAGCCCTCGTTTGAGTTAACTAGCAGAAAGAATCACCTCTGCTGTCTGAGCAGTTAAAAAGATACAAAAAGAGATGTTTCATATCCGGCCTGCACTTTGTACATATCTTTAAAAAATGAACAGATATATAAAAATAATAAGAAAAAGATGAAATTGCAGTTAAAAACACATTTTTTTTTTATATAAACGTTTTATTCAATAATCTGTTTGTTTCGAAAGTTGTTAATTGTTGATAACAATTTAAATTTACGATAAGAGACAACGTTATAACAGACTAATAATGGAAAACCTGATCACCCACATTAGTTTATAATACTTACTAACACACTTTTCTATTGATTTGTCGAGTGTGTTGAGTTTTATAATTATGATTTTCGAAAGTTCCTTGAAACTTCAATATGCTTCAATCAACATAAAGTCTGTATACACGGACGAGCATGACCGATCGGCAGAAAGGGATGCAGTCATACAAAGAAAAATAATGCACTTTTGTCTTCTCTTTCGCTCATATGACTCTATCCTTCTCTGTCCATCCGACACACTCGCCCATGAATATTTATTATGTCATAGACACCATTTTTAAAATTAAGTATTGTATATATTCATAATCATATCTTTTTGTATTGCCTACGATCCGTGGAGACGAGATCGGGACAAACGATAAACAAATCGAAGTAAATACAAAAGTCAATTGACGTATACCCGGGCGGAGCCGAAAACTAGAACTAATAATAGTAAAAAAAAACCTCAATTCTAATCATACTGTAAAATTTTAAGGCCGTATATCACATCCGCATGGATAAATATCAGAATAGAAGCCCCGTTGAACTGTATCGTTTGCCTCTCGCATCGCCGGGAATAGTACTTCACGACTATAAACGGCTTCTGGGGCGCGCAGGGAAATTTCAGCACTCCAACGAGCGTATTGTAACTGGAGAGCTGAATTTGTACCTGCTGCTGCCGCACTAAGGCGTATTGGGGAGTTGTATTTAGCCGAGGGATTATTTGACGTCACAGAAACGAATCCTTTGCTTATGTCGAGATAATTATATGAACATTGCCAGTCTTTAGGGTTCTGCATCTCAATAGTAACACCCATAGGATTGCTTCGTTGTCCATCTGTCTGTTTGTCGAGGCGATTTTTCTCGGGGGGTATCAAATTAAAGTTAATATGAAAATGAGGCTTCGATCCCTATAAGCTTTGAAAAAAAAATCAAATTTCTAACGCTATACAATTAAAAGGTATGGCCACTTTTGTCGCATATTTTGTCATTTGCAATTAAATCAAAATCTGTTGTAGGGTACTTATCCTTGACCTAGAATCATAAACTTTGGCAATACACAAGGTCTCGCAGTACAAATAAATTAATAAATCTGGAAATTGTTAGTTTGCAGTAATGTAGTTCAAAGAAATATATTTTGTATTATTATTTGACATTTACAGTTGGAGTATGGGTCATGATGTGTACCCACGTTTGGAAGAACATTCTTTTTCCCGCTTTGAAAATTTAAGATTTTCAAAAACTTTGAAATTTAAAAACATGTTTACGAAAAAATTTTAAAACAAAAAAAAATAACAAAAGCTTCCGTATTCCGTGCTTAATATCATGCCGGTACGGGTATCAAAACAAACAAAAATCGTTGAGACCTTCGGTGGTTGAAATACATACATACGTAATTAAATTTATGCGGAACCCTAAGAGTGCAAGTTCTATTCGTACTCATCGCCTCGCACTACAATTAAATACAAGGGTTAAAGAAAGAAAATTCTAGCAAAGAACCCTAATTAATGAGTTATTTTTTTTCCGGCAAATAAGAGGAAATACGGAATGTATTTATAGAATTAAACATGCTTCATAAGCGAGTCACGTTGAGAAAGTATATTCATATAATTCTCCAGTTCAAGCGAAAACCATTGATTTCGTTATATGCAATAACTCAGAACCGAATTCTGTCACGTCTCTAAATAATATTTAACACAATAAATATGTACACAGGTGCTTAATTTACTTAGACATTGCAAATTGCAAATAAAGTGATAATAAGCTCAAATACTATGAATATTTTCTGTTACTTACTAGCTGTGTACCCAATTACATACACGTAGAAATTATATTTCAAAATCGAATAATCACTGTGAGTTGATTTTCATGAGAAAAAAACCTATCGTCAAGTTTCTTGCTTGTTCTTCACGAAGGAAAACTGCGGGAACAAGTGGTAAAATGCAAATTCAGGACATATTGTAACTCGTTTCAAATGTTATATGATAATGACATATGAAATTAAGATATTTTAACTTGAATTTTATGTTGCACCATGCTAATTTTACGCTCAAGCTAGTTGTAAAAACCTTATCAAAATCTGACTAACAATTTCAAATTTAAGAGCGTTCAAATAGACAGATGAAGTTTTAAAAAACATTTTTATTGTGCTCAATTGCACTCCCCACATGATCTGCATATTTTTTGAAATTTATTTCATTCAATCAGTTTCAATAGAGATTTGTCGACTCCGTACATTTTCTTATTCCTACACCACTTTAAAATATAACCTAGTCTCATTTATGCATGCAAGCGAGTCGGTGCTATTGACTTTTCAAACGCGAATTCAATTTTTGTATGGCACTGTATATTTGGTCGAAAGTTTGTCTCACAATCGCGCTTTAACCGCTGAACGGATTGTGATAAAATTTCATATAGTAGTAGGTTATATCTTGGAATAGGACATAGGATACATTTTGTACAAAACATGTGTCTGTATGTACGGGAAATTTGTTATAGGAACCGCAAGAAAATTTATTGTATAATAAAATAATCATTGCTAAATTCTCTAATTTACGGGCTATGAATGCGGACAGGATACCGCCATTACACAATTATACTCGTCTATAGTTAGCAAGGAGCGCTTTCCGACGCGGTCACTGTGAACAAAGCTTTCCAATTCGAGGCAATCTCATTGCTTTAGATCTCAAGGGGCAGAGCGAAAATGCGGACGTATATATATAGCTTAGTGTTTTATTTGGGTGACAATAAAATAAATCTGATAATGCTAATACAAAATGAATAGTACTGAATTGCAATGTACTTAGTGCTTAGTATTTTGTATGTGTATTATTAAAATAAATCGGATAATGCTATAATACAGTGAGTACCACTATGTAGTGCTTAGTGACGTAGAAATAACGTACGTAGTGCTTAGTATTTTATATGTATGACAGTAAAATGTATCTGATAATGCTATTGTGCTAAATTGTGCTAAAATGCTTCGTATGCGCAATGCATACAAAGTTAATCCTATATTTGTTGTAACAATAAAATGAATTTGGTAATGCCATTATACAGTGAAGTATGCTAAAATTCATCGTATGCACCGCTTAGTGTTTTATTTATTATGACAATAAAATTAAACTGATAGTAATAATACGTAATGAATCACACTAAAATACAAAATATGAATTGCTTATCGTGCTTAATATTTTATTTGTGCGACACAAATAAATCTTTTAATGCTATTACGCAGTGAATTCTTTAAAAAATCATTATCATTGCAAGCATATATTTTATTTATTTTTTATTTAACTCTCCATTAAAAATAATGTGATTAGTTTTGTTTTCTATTATGCTCAATGCGTTTTGTTTTAATTAGAAACAGCTGAAATAGTTACGAAAATAGAAAATACGATGGTGAAGAGTAAAGTGTACGTGAATCTGCTGAGGTGAGACTGCTATTTTGTTTCCTACCACGGATAATGTTTGATTCCGATCCGGTTGGAAACAAGCCCTTTCCCGCCTATTTGTTCACAGAAGGCATCAGAAGAGGAAAAAATTATACTTGGAAGCTACTGCAAACAATGAATAAATATACCGTTTAAATCGAGCTTGTAGGAGAACTTTGATGGCAGACTATCTGTTTGTGGATATCGAATATTTTAGTAATTATTCGTCTAAGAAGTTCTAAATACAATAACAAAATAATGATACTACAGTTTAATAATTTCAAAGCTTGGCTTTATTCGCAACCGTATGGTTGCTAAATCGTCTTTCAAAGCGTCTTTTACGGGATAAGTAGAAGGCTGTGTGTAATTTACGAATAAGTACATTAGTACGCATGTGTCGATCATTGTTACGACCTTGCCTCACAATTGCCTTTTTCCAAAACGACGTATTTGATAGGCGCCAAAAGCAGGCCTTTGTGGTCACGTTGTCTAACCACGTATACGTTAAACTGCTTTCTATACTAGTACACGTAGGACACTACGCTATACGAGAACGACTGAAACCTCTGAATAATTAAGCGATATCCGAACATATCCATACTATATAGTATACTCCTTAGTATACAAAAAAAAGCTTGATTGATTCGATACAGCTTAATTAAACTTTAATTTAAAATTAAAAGAAATTAATAATTTTATTGTTTTCATTTACTCATACGTAAAACACGCTTAATTGCGTCGTAATGCGTGTTACTGTTTCTTGTATTAAGGATGAGAATAATCTAAAAACACACTGCATACGTCTAAATTTGAAAAATTTTGGAAAACGTTATTTTGGTTTAGTTGATAAATATTAAAAAATAAGAAACAAAATTAACAAAAAACATTTAACAAAAATGCCTTAACTACTTTATATCATAACTTTCCCAGAATATGTTACACTTCTTGTCTTTTGCATTAGTTTTCCATACACTTCATTATATCGACAACCGTGAATTATATTTTACACTACTTGACCATAAATGCCCTTTATAGGTGGCTGTGCGCATGCCACAAAATACGTCGATTTATTTGATTTTATATATAACATTTAAAAATCATAAAAGTTGCATTTGATTTAAAACAAATTCATAGTAATCTATAATATGATATGCTTCTCGAAAAATTTAATATACACCTCACAGAGGATAGTATAAAAAAATATACAAATTAATTAATTAAATTTAATGACCGATTTTTTCTGAGAAACTTATTACGTAATGCTTTACATTTAAATACATCCATAAAACATTAGTTCGTTCAATTAACAGACGAGGAAAGGTTTCCCCAGTGCCTGAATCTGTATCATTGAAGATGAGCTGCTACCGTGAGAGATACAAAAAAAATCCAAATATCTTTATAAAGCATAACACAAAGTGAAATGTCATCCCTGAGGAGAGATCACAGATTGCGATGAACTAAAATAAACGCCAACCCACAGGCGGACGAGTCATGACTTAGTATTAATAATTTTATAGTTTATAATAATGGCATTAATTAATAAACGTATCAACGAATGGCAGTAACAGCTAACGTCATTGTAAGCCTTCCACGAATTGGGATTTCTGTTTAAACTTATCAACACGTCCCTTTCGCTACCGAGAACTGTATTATATTCCGATAAGGGTCAGCTCATTGTGAATTATACAGTTCTATTTACCAGCAAATGTAGGCATATTAATAGGTCATTCGTTACCCCCACTCCGCGATATGAGAACAGTAATGTGTTTAATTGTCTATGTAATTATGTATTCTCTATGCTGCTATCGTAAGCGAAACGCGTTGTACCTTTTCGATGGTTCCGACATCGACGAATTTTCCTCAAAATGTCGCTAAAAATAGGACAAACAATAGCCTTAGATGCTCGTACGTCGTGTCCGGAGTAAGAAATGAAAAGCAAACGAGTGAGATATAAAAGCGAGAAGTAATAAAATAAAAATCAAAAATTGAAAATCCACAGTAAACAAACCTAATAGAAAAATCTGCCTCTAATAGAAGAAATCGACAGTTTTCATTTTGGATATCATAATTATATGCTGTTGTGGGAATTAAATTTTACTCACTTTTTTCAAATTCCCTTTTAAACCCACTTCTTGAAATATTCTAGTATTATTGTAATATTTTAGTATGAGCGCTATTATGACTAACCATGTCGATGATAAATCGATGTCTATTCGATAGTTACTGGGCCAGCGTGAGGCATAACGTTCAGTCCGAAGTAAAAGTCTGTGAGAGGTTATGTTGCTGCACTAGGGCTTTAAGCTAATGACACTTCAACTGATATTATTGGAGCTTAAATTGGATCTTTTACACTGAAAGAAATATAATGTTTTTTCGTATTCTACATACAAATTCTAAATTATTTTTATCATATTTTACTTTTATCATATATATATATATATATATATATATATATATATATATATATATATATATATATATATATATATATATTATTTTCTTCAACAACCTGTTTCCATTTTGTAGCTAAAATACCATTGCTGTCTAAATTTTTGGACTTCTGATAAAAAAACTGCGACAAGCAGTTTTGACAATCCTCTCTTGATGTTAACCAAACATTACTTAGAGACCTCTAAAGAGACCGAAACAGATAAAAATCTGAGGAAGCAAGGTCATAGCTATATGATGTATGCACTAACACTTCCCAACCAAACTCTCTCAATATTTTCTGAGTGTCTAAACATGAGTGTGGCCTGGCATTATCATGGTGAAAAACCACACCTTATCTATCGATTAATTCCGGCCGGTTTTTTTTTTCTACTTCTGGAGTCTCATCAGCTGTTGGCAGTAGAGATCAGATTTTGCCTATATAATATCACACCTTTTCTGTTGATTGATTCTGCCTATTTTTTCTCTATTTCTTGCTTAAGTCTCATCAGTTGTTGACAGTAAAAATCGGAATTAATTATTTTGCCCTGCGATAAAAGCTCATAATGATATTGCCCTTCCAATCCCACCATGTACATAGCATCAACTTATTGTGAGTTAATCTGAGTTTCTGTATAGTCTGTGGAGCTTGCTTGCCTTTTGAGCATAATCTTTGTCGCACGTTCTTGTCGTGAATAACCCATTATTTTATCAACAGTAATCAATCTCTTCAAGAACGGTTCGGTTTTATTACGTTTCAATAGAGAATCATAAATGAGTACACGATTCTTTAGATTTCTTGTGAGTGAGTCAGCTCGTATGAAGCCCAAATATACAGCTTGTTTTGTAAATCCAACTTTTTTAAAATGCCTCAAAACTGTTTTGTGGTCAATCGCCAGCTCTTCAGTTATGTCTTAAAAACTAATATGCCGATCTTGCTCTACTTTTTCCAAAATGGTATCGACTTTATCGACGGCTTGTGTAGCATTTTTCTCCTTTTTTTGTAATAATACTTCAAAATGAATCGAATTTGTACGTTAGATTCACTCAGTTTGGTGGAGAAAAAAAAAACGATTTTAAAATGGCGGGACTCCGTTTTTGCTTTTTATTTTTTTTTAATGTCATCTATTTAATGGTACGAAAATTAGCCATATACGAACACCCCCACCAAAGAGATTTTACTGCCACTTTTAACTTATAAAATACCAAAAAAACTTTTCCTTGACCTAATATTCCTAATCATATTCGAATTTAGTTCGGTTAAGTATATTTCTTTGCGACTGCTGAATAATTCCTAGTATTAACAAATAATGCATGTAATTTAACAAATCGGTATAATCGAACCAACATTTAAGTCGGTTAAAACAATCAAAATACTGATGCACCTAAAATCGACAATGCGAATTCGGTTAAATTACTCAAACTTTTCATTGCAACGACCAATTTTATTTCTTCTGTCAATTTATGATGAACAGTTCCGGAAACCTCCACCTGTCTTATTACCAATTTCGAGTTTTGCGGTTTTTTATTTTACTTATACTTATTCTTCTTTTGTGGGAGTTTCCAAACCTCTGCCTTGTAATTTAACCGTACTTCATGGGGAATCCTACACAGTGCCTTATTAGAGACGTTCTTGGTTGACGTTTTTTTCACAAATTTTACTCAAATCCGGTAAAATATGTTGATAAAACGCAAAGATTACACTCAATGGGATCGCTTTAGAATTTCATAAAACAAATTATTAAATACATAACCTTCTAGTATTTTGAACTCCACATCCAATCACAATTAAATACATTATTTTGTCTGGATATTGCTTAAATATACTAAGTGTATCAGTAATAAGATTTTTTACGTTCAACACAGAATCGTTTGTAAATGGTCTTTTAAGTTATTTATTATTTATTTATTTTTTATAAATCATAACGCCCAATAAAGATTATTAGCAATAAATAGTTTATTATATAATATAATAGAAATAGATGGGAAAACACTATATTTAGGTTGAGATAATTTATGTACTATTACTACATTTATATATATATATTTCTTTCGCTAATATTATAATTTACGACATCCAGGGAATCCACAAAGAATAAATACACAGCAACCCGAAATCCCGCGCAATATATCCAACATCATTAGTTAATAAACAACTATTAACAGTAATTTATACGCGTTTCTCGTGCGTCCTTCGGCAACGAGATGAGATGAGAGGCCATACGTTATCGGCGCTCGGCGGCGCTAGGTGGCGTGGGAGTTCGCGCAACTGTTGTGCCGTTGTTGTTTCGAAATTGCCAAAGAAAATTCAACATTTGTTGAATTCGGTCGACGCATAGAAGTAGTATCATACATGTTTCGCGGGTAAGTCTCACCGGGAATGCGGTGGCCGTGAAAAATGCACTGTTTTGTAATACATATAGTATTCTGGTCGCCGCACTGCGTATACGAATGGACTTCCGCAATAATGGAATTTTCAAACTGTAAGATATGTCATATTATCTATACATCGTCTGTCAAAATCTCACAGTTAATTTAACAACTGGCATTTTTACCTTTCGGTGCCATTCGCCGCTTAACTAGAAGAGAACGAAAAAAAAAAAAGAACCAATTCACTCAATATTAAATTAAATTTATAATATTTTCTTCTATCTTTCACAGTCTTTAATTTTGTTCTAACGGTCTGTTAGTTTTTAACTTTGTCGGTGAAATTGGATCTTAATCTTTATTTTTTCATTATTAATTTAGCAGAATTCGCCTTCGCCGAATTTAACAGGTAACAGCCGTCGCTTAATGATAAGCAACGCGAGATGTAATTATATTACTACATGAGTCGGAAAATATGAAGATTTTTCCAGTTGCTTGTAATGGAATTGTAATGTTGCCGAAAATTCCATGTATATTCGTCATGAAATATAATATGTTATTAAATACGTTATAATACGTTACTTATTAATAACCGGTACAATAAAATTGAAGTTCGTTAAGCAACAGTGGAAATAATTAATGTATAACAATTAATATATGACGCTGTATCCATCATCATCCCACTTCGGGTGCTATCCAGCATCTTTCATTTCAAATTGATCTGAATCCCAATTCCGGTTCTGCTCCTCCGAAATCAAACCTTTGATTCAATCGCAATAAAATCATCCCATTTTTAAGTTTTCTTATAAAAATTTAATTTCATTATCAAGAAGTTCACAATCAAGAAATTGCATTTCGCGCAGTAACAACCGTAAATATCTATTATTGTGACAATTAATACACAAAGTCACGAAAATATTGTGAATTCAACGTTTGAGGATTGAAAAACGTCAATCAGTATTCGTTTTACATGTTATTTGGTCATATCAACAAATAAACATAAAATTGTCGGGCGATTAGCTATACAGTACCATCGTGAAATATTTTATGGACCGCATTTCTGAAAAAATGAAAAAAAAACTATTTTATGAAAAATCTAAAAATGGGGTTGTTTGACCGCAAATTACCATTTGGGACAAAAATTAATATTTTTCTGTAACACAGCCGTACAGCGCCATCTATCGACGCGTTAGCTTTCTTTAATCGACTCGTACCCCCCTTAAACCATAATCAATGCTCCCGTTCAGATTCAAATCAAGCCCGCAATTCGTGAAACGGCCGATTTTAATAAGTTAAAATTTGAATATTTTTATTATTATGAAAAAGTTAAAAATCACCCCATACATTTAATCAATTTTCGTTATAAAAATCTGAAATTTATAAAACGCCTCCTGCCGATCCTCCCGGCCGCGCATAGGCTGTTCATGATACACATAAGTACGTGAATTCCGCCCTAAACGACGTCAATAGACGACACGTTTAGGGACGGCGTGTACTTTAAAGGGAGACGCGAGAGAATCTGATGACGGTCATTTATATGATGCCCCGCCGTCTGAGAGGCGATCTCGAGAAATTTTAGGGACTCTTATACTATATTCTCGCGATTCGCACATTTTTCGAGCTGCATACATATAGCGCGAAAAAATAGGTAACGATGTACGCGAGCAATACGAAAGAGAATTGTGCGTGTATTTCTTAATGTAATACGTATGATATTCCCGATATGAGTAAAGGTTTTTTTTCACTGTCCGTTTCGATCACGATTTGTTCTCGATTTCTATCCGGTGTTCGCTCCCGCTCCCGGTCGTTCATTGTATCGGTCGTGGCATTCGTCAAATTGATTCGCGTGGAATTTAAAAATGACTTTTTTCTTGTTGTAAAAACGACACTTTATATATTATGTCCATAGGATATAATTAATAAAAAAAATGCATTTTCTTTTTGCAGGTTAATGGGTCATTTGTAACTGTACTTCGCTTTCGTTGTTTCAATTTTTTGCAGAAGGGAATCCCATCTTTTTCCAACCCTAAAGGTTGAATTTCCATGAACCCATTTCGTGATTTTGGCCTACATTACAAAAGTAGGTAAATTTTATGCACAATTTCATTTTTATAGAGTCAGCGGCGCGGGCTGTGCTGTATAAAAGTAAATCGATCAGCCAGCCTGTCCTCCTTTTACGTGTTAACGCATGAAAATACAGTAACATACTAACATTGGATTTGTTTCATCATAGATCCGGGTTGTAGATTATTTTTTATAATGAACGTGAACTCACCAAGTTTGGACTCATTTTCACCCGACCACGGCAAATCCAAAAGAAAGGGTTATGATTTTCGCCTGTACGTATGTTTGTTTGTGTGTATATATGTTCATCTGTTCCCGCACGACTGCTAAGCTACTTTTCATAATTTAACAAACGAGGTATACGTTAGAAGAGTCTTTATCGTCCGCTAGTAATGGGTTAAATGACGTCAAACTAAATTCAATATAGCGCCTTTTAGACGGCATAAAGCTAAGAATTAAAAAAAATCTGAACTGCACCATATTGAGTTTCGAGTGAAAGACATTAATTAACACATTTCAAATATGTAATGTATATATTATAAGCTGTTGCTCGCTTTTTGGCTTGCATTAGCTCGATAATGGCGTAAAGCTAATTATTTAAAAAGCTAATTACATGAGCCAAACGCTTATGTATTATAATTTAACAAATGAGCTATCGTTAGATGCGTTTTGATTGTCCGCCGGTTATATGATGTAAATTTTGCACTAAATTCAATATGCCGTCATTTAGACGGCACAAACAGTTATTTTTATTAATGTTAGTCAAATAAAAATAAATATTTTTTTATTTGACCCCCGAGACTCATTTGCAAACTTATAAGTTGTAAGAAAATTAATGAGTGCCGCCTGCTACTAAACGTAGTGTAAATTATTTAACTTAGGCTCTCAGCTCCTAATGTAGTCTGTTAAACCAAAGTAGAGTTTATTAGGTTTTAGTAGAATGTTTTTTCAGTCTTGTTTCTTAGTTTGTTTTTAGTTCGTTGCTTACCTATTGATTTTTTGCAGATGAGTTTTTCGATTTTTCCAATTATTTATTTTATTTTAGAATTTTAAGCATTCCATCCGGCACATTCCTATGAACGAAAGCATGTATTTTTATGACTTTTGTAAATCGGGTAAAATGTAGAGATGTTTGATAAGTGATGCCATGTCAAACAAAATACAAATCAAAATTATAATTGATATAAATGGTTCAATTGACTATACCGTGTAAAAAAAATGCGTAATAAGATATCCAACACACACTTGGCCGATTTAAAGGCAAATAAGACCATTTGAATGCATTGATTACAAATTTATCCGAACGAGTCAATTAAAATAGTTGTAATTATTCCTGATTAAAATTTGATACATTGCATATGAATATTTTTGTGATCTCCTTTTAATTTCTTTCATTTCCATACAAAACTCGATAGGTTTGCTTAAAAAAAAAATGTTGAACTACTTACAATTTGGCGCCAAAAATCCGCCATTTTGTTCTTTTTAAATACCTACTTAAGGCCACTGGGGTTTTAAAAACGAATCTAACGATACCTTAATTGTCGAATTCCATTCAGCCGTTTGGAAGATACGTGGCAATGAAGAAATTTAAAAACAAATATACGAGATACGCGCGAAAAACAATACCCTTCTTTGGCAGTCAGGTGAAAAAGCTTTACAGCACATTTAAAAGATGATGTGAGGTTAACATTTTCTCTCTCTAAAACTGTCTGATAAGAAAACATGAGCTAAACAAGTTCTTATACACAAACTATTCAATATTCATCACCCGATAAATAGACAGCCTACATACCTATACATTTTTTATTTAATAGTACATTGCTATATTCAGAGAAGAACCTTAGTCGTATACCGCAATATCCTATTTGTTTAGACAACAATATGTTTATTTTTATTGTATTACAATACAATAAAAAAACAGTGAGTGACCTTTAGGGCTAGGGAGCATACGACCGCGGCCGCCTTTATGTGTATGGATTAAATTAAAATTTATATGATATGTGTACTTATTGGGTGGTGAATGTTAAATAGTTTGTGGGTAATAAATGACGGATAAAAATATTTTTTATTTTATAGTTTTTAGAACGCGATTATTTCCTAGCCCGGTTTCAGTTTTTTGGACTTATTTTTTATTATTAAAGCAATATTTAAAAATTTCATCATGCAAGTTCACCTCAAACTTCACATGCTGTTCAAGCCCATAAGATAATTTTTCATTTTAAAACACATCGGCGTTTTTAATGGTTTTCAAACGAAAAAACGTTTTGATACAAGTTAAGTAAAATTAAAAGTCTTGTGCGAATTTCTTGTTAAATCAGCTTAAAATATAATTTTACCACAATCATTTTAAAACACAGCGACTCAAGATGCGCATAAATTAATACCTCCTGAAAGATTAACTACACTTTCAGGAATTAATAATATTAAAGTATATTATTAATTTCTGAAGGTAGTTAGTTACTCGATCAAAGTTCATGTCGGATGTATATTATATCGTTTCTTCATCTCACAATTAACTAGAATGTGAATGTAAAAAAAACATTTTAAAATATTAATTTTCTACTACTAGCCAACTTCATTGAGCTTAAACTGAAATTGAGCGATAGTTGTTTTTTTTTTGTAATCCAATTGTGTTCGGAATTTCGCTCAGCCATTTCCCCACGACAGCTTAAATCCCTCCGCCCACTCACACACACACAACTATATCCACACATAAATACAGCTATCAAACAAATACAAAAACAATTATTATTTCTTGAGCTGTACATGTAGTTTATCAAACTAATATATAGCGTATCATTTGCGCAATCACATATTTTTTCTGTACACAAATTTTGACAAAGTTTCTGCAAATCTTTATAAAGTTATGAAACGACATATATACAGATACATAAATAAGTAATTAAAAAATGATAGAATTGGAATCAGTGAGTTTTAAAACTTATATTTAACACAAAATTTGAAAAAAAAATTAACACATACAAAAAGAAGCTACATATATATACAGTACTGGTAGATGAGGTTTTAAAAATAATAGGATACAGTTCATACAGTGACCTCTGACGGGGAAAAGAAAAAGGTTTTACTCCACTTTTTAATACAACAATACATATGCGATTGCGCAAAAGTAACGGTATTATTTTCCATACATTTCCCTCGAAAATGGAACAGCGAAAAATGCAAATGCTTTCGCTCTCCGCTGAAATGTACAAAATATTACTATAGAATTTTTTCGTTGTATCGCAAACGATTGCAAAACAAAAAACCTCAAAATAAATATTCACGTTCAGGAGAAAAACATTTGGAGGCTTTCCATTATTCAGCGGCACAGAAAATCCTGTTAGAAATGAATTATGGTAAAAAGGTATTCGATATTCTTTGAGTTTTTATTTGAAGGCATTCCTTGCTTATTGTGCTTGGCCCTAGAAAGGAAACGTTTGAAGTTCGGTTTAAAATAGATGCATCTTTAACGATTTCGGTTATCGCTCCAAGAAAAATAAATTATCCAGTCTTTTACTTTTGCAGGACATAAAACAAAAATGGCCAAGAGCATGTCGCACCGTGCTCATTATAGGGTTCCGAAGCTGTTATTACAAAGAAATGCATCACAGATGAGAAAAGGTAATTGTTACACTTTTTCCAGTTTCCCGCACAGAATAGTTGTAAGCAATTTAGTCGCCTATAACTACAAAAATCTGTCTAAACTTGTGCTAATGAAGCCCTTTCATACAACAAATTCAAAATTTGGACCGCCGTTCCTTGCATAAAGACCCTGCTTTTTTGTGATTTTTTTTGGGATTGAATGAAAAATATACGGTTTCCAGATTTTTTTCTTTTGTACAAATTAGTAAAAGTTTAAAAAATTCTACAAAAAGATTTCGTTACCCATATAATTATGACAGCGCATACCTTGTTTAACTTCGATGATAGATTACGCACTTTAAAAACTAAAGACTATATTTTTTTATGATTTAATTGCAAATGTATTATTTTCAGATTTTTTCCCATACTTGTATTATAAAACGGTATTACTTCAAATTTCATAGTTCTAGGTCAACAGAAAATATCCTATAAATTTTGACTCTCTTGAGAATGTCAAAGCATACGTTTTTTGGGGCATAAACTGCAATATATTTTTTCACATTAACTAAGAAGTTTGATATTTTCACAACTTTAAGTAATTGTAGATTTGAGTATAAGTTTTAATTTCAACTGGATACCTCTACGCGTTCTCGAGATAAAGTTTTGACAGACAGACGGACGAACGAACGGACAGACAACAGTGATCTTATATGGGTTCCGTTTTCCCTTTTGAGGTACGGAACTCTAAAGACGTCGTTTTTTGATGTTTGTGCCACCATTAATTAATCAATTATTTTCGCCATGCCTAAACACACAATTCGTGGTGTAACTCTAGTGCCAAATTTTTGTCGAGTTTCGTATTCAAATTGTCTGTTACCTAGTGAAAACGACTGGACGAAAGCTTGTTATTTTAAGTAAATAATATTTTTTGTTGTTATTGTTATAAACTTACATCTATTTCATAGGAAGGTAGACAGAGACTGTAGATTTCCACGTGGTGCGAACTTTACATGTCTCTGTCGCTTCATCAACAGCTATCAATCGTTTCATGCAGGCTTGTCGATTTCGGTTACTTAAAAGTTTCTTCTTTAATGTACCACTAATTCAGTGTTTATAAGATTTTCTAGGGACACCATTGCAGACGCTTCCATCACACGCATGCGCTCCGTAAATTTATCTTGTCAGTCAACTTTCATTCATCTTTGCCAGGTGGCCAAATCACTCATGCCTTCCTCTACTCTAGTCTCTTTCAATTTATTATTTCTATATCATATTTTTATTCTATATTTTATTTTATTTTCTAAGTTTCAAACCTTTTTCTACCCTACTGTCACATCTTTCAAACCACACTGCTGTATAAATCACTGTTCCTTCTACTACTACCTACATTTCAAAAGTGCTACATACATAATACTTAGGGATCGCATCTCCACTGTATTGATTCTACTTACAAATGTGAAAATAACTCTTTTAAATTATTTATTTGGAATATTTGCATTACCCATGATTTTTAGAAATTCTGTATTGTAACAACAAAATTATCGGCCTTGTTATAAAATCTTTTATCTGCTATTTTTATATATAACATGTGATTTTTTGCCCTATTCTACGCGTAGCTAATACATTTATCTTATTATAATAAAACTTTGGTGATGTATCGTTTTCATTAAATTATAATTGGAAATATTGTAAACGATATATAACGGAGATGTACAGTAAATATGCCAAATATTTGAAATTTTGTGTATTTTTCCTAAAAACTCCTACTTTATGTTTTTTTTTTATAAAGTATGCAAATACCTAATCCAGGACGATATATCTCGTTTAAGTTACAAACAAACAGATAAGGAAAACATTCACTGTTAGGGTTTTTTAAGCCACTTTAGTTAGAGAACTCTAAAAAATAAAATGTTAAAATTGAACATGCCGACTTCGTTCCAAAGAGAAGCGACGACTTTAAATTTCTAATATGTTAAAACTTGTTTTCTTTTTATTCCACTATATTTTTCAATAAAGTCTTATTAAACTGATTTGGATTAAATAAAGAACATTTTATTTCCGTCAAACTTTAAGTTCTCAATCGACTGAATCCATAACACTTATTTAAAATTATCCTGAATCATGTCCTATCTATAATTTCAGCACAAAACATGATGAGAAAATCAGTATAGGCAGCCGAAACGTATCGAGTATTCTGTACCTACGCGACAGAAACCATATAAACTGTTAGTTCAAGAAGAAACACCTTATAAGCCAAGTAACATCGAAAAATACATTTGTCATAGACATTAAACTCTCTCATCCGCCATCCCTACCCTTAGGGTTGTCAGTTCGTATAATCCGATCTACGCTGAGATTATCGCTCTCATTGCGATCCCGAAAGGAAAACAGGTGTTGCCGTACTCCAGACAAAATCCTCTGCCGAATTGCGCTCGACGGAAAAATACATTATCCTCATAATTTACTGTCGGTTTCAATCTTTAGGAACAATAAAGAAAAATATTTCCTTTTGATAAATAAAACAGATGGATGGCAAAGATATCTCGGGTAATATTAAATGATTATCTTTTAAGGCGATGGAGAGAGAATTTTCAAATGCGATTTGTTACACCAATACGTCGCTTCAATAGGTTTTAGCAGAATACGGTAAAATCGAAGAAGCTTTATGTATTCTGTACACATTATTATCAAAATAACACAAACTACTAATTCCTGTTCTATCTTAGCATAATAAGGGCACTTGAAGCGATTAGACTGTACTGATACCTTTAAAATCGAAGCATTTTATACGAACATTTATAAAAGTCGCCAGAATTCTCGCCCAAAAGTTGATTAGTTTGAAAACGCAAAACATGCGTTTTCGAAGTAAAAGCCACCGCTTGAGAGCAAATTAAAATTTTTTTGGATCGTAATTTTTTCTTTCCTAATTTTGATTTATATATTTCATGACAATAATATTTTTGTAATGACCCGTCCTTCGGATGGGTATAGAATGAGTCTCTCATTTTTTATATAGAGTGATCTATCATTCGCTCACGGTCTCGGTCGCGGTGTATACTATAATATTTTAGCACGTCTCTCGTCGCTTTTTGAATTAGTCGTAATATCTGTCACGACGGTACATAAAAAGTTTTCTTCAATCGCACCTAAAATTAGAGAATTTTTTTTAAACTATACACGCTTTCTATTCTCGATAGCATGTTTAGTTTAAAAAAAAGAAAGGGATTATTGGTATTTGGCGTATGGAATTTTTATCTTTGAATACGAGACTCTTAAATGAGTTTTGTAAGACCTGAAAGATAAGACTGAAGTATGTTCAAATATCTATACATATAATAAAATCGTACACGAGCCGCGTCTGTAAATTAAATAGTTTTTCCAAAATACAATTTATGCTCACTAATATCAAAAACCGTTTGAGTGATTTGAAAGCGGTTTTCAATGATAAATTGTGCCAAGCTTTTCGTTTATATAATTCCGATAAGTTGACCAACAAGAGAGATGTATTATTCAATACATAATTATATATGGTATTCAGTGGTTTGATGGAAAATAATTAAATAAGAAATTTATGAAGACCATTCTATACGCATACATGTAAATGTACTTATTTCATAACTTAGATTATTATAGTCAGAATAAACTTCATATATACTTTTCGTTGATTTTATTGTTTGACTAAAATCTCTGGTTCATAATAATTACTTCATTTATATATGAGAGCAGTTACTATTTAATGTATAGCTTATACAAATAGACAACATTACATACAACTTTTGTTTATTTTTTTTATGTTCGATTAAAATCCTACGTTTAAAATAATTAACTTTAACCGCACCTATGGGTAGTTATAATACGATCAAAATTTTATTTTGACACTATCATTTGACCCGGCTTCGTCCTAATCTGAACCTTGACCGCTAGCGGAATCTAAACAATAAGCGGAACAGACAGCAGAATCGAGATTCGAAACAGAGAGGGATTGAAATCAAGAATCCCAACCGAGTGCGGGAACAGAACTAAAATCGATAAAGTGACTGCAATCGGGATGAGAAGTGGTACCGAATTCAGATTTGAGAGCGGAGCCGGGATTTGACGTGTGACCAGAATCGGAATCTACTCAAACAAGACCGAGTCGGGAATCAAAAGCGGGGCCGCGACATCGTCATTGAAATCTAAAGTGAGACGAATCGACATCAAGAGCAGGATCGGGATAAGGATCAAGGGACTGCGATCGGTTTAATTATTGGGAGCGTAATCGGTCGATATACGAAAAGAAGGAATTCGTTCATTCATTCACGTCCACACAAGCGGGCGGAGCCTTGGGCGGAAGCTAATTTCGAATAAATTCCCTTTTCACAAAATTACAAAACAAGAATAACTGTAGAGTTCATATTTTTTTTATTTTTGGCGGGGAAGAGAATAGCGTCATTTTAAAAATAAAACATTACAACTTTTTCGTGTATTTTATCAAACATCAGAGAGATTAGATAGAGTATAGGGATATTAGACGTTTATAGAGAATATAGAAATATTAAAAATAAGACAGAGTATAATTTATGTGGAAAGCAGAACTGGCAAAAGATACATAATTTTCTATTGGCGGAAACTTATGGTATCAGTTAATATTAATTGTGTATTTCGTTCAAACTGTTGGTTGTCAAAATTTGAATTTATTTAAAAACTGTAAAGTTCTGAAACTTTGTTCCGTTTAAAGTAAAACATTAAAAAAAAAATCATCAATTATTTTCTTATGAATAGATACGCCCAAATATTATTTTAAATTTTAAGTCAATGGCCATTGTGTAATTATTAAAAAAATTTGACCTGTAACAGCAAGTTAAAATTTATAAGAAGGGTTCCGTTTCTATTAAATATGGAACTCTAATCTTTACGCCAGTTAATATTGTTTGTTACAAAAAGTAGATTGTTGTGTAAAAAAAATATTATATAAAATGTAAATTCATAATCTTAATAATTTATTTTTAACCAAAACCAATTCTCTGGAGTATATTATATAACGCAGACTCCTATTTTTCAGTTAGGCTATTGTTCAATTTTATGAGGACTATTTTCATCTCTGACTTCCAATCTAAACAACAATAATTATTTGTTTGCTCAGAATCGTCGCCAGCAAACAATTTCCCGGCAACTGGGTGCAAGTCTGTCATTTTTCGCTCAGTTATCTCTCCGGCGAGCAAAGCGCACTCACTCTTTTGTATCGGAAGACCTCATATAATTGCTAATTACAAACAGGCTTCTTCCCAGTAGGGTGAGCCTCTGGTCAATTTCTATGCAAATATATTTCCTCTGACACGTCTGTTCCTCGGTCAGAGGACCGCTGATTTTATTTTCCATCGTGATATGAAATCGGTCGGGCTGTTGGAATCGTTCAATAACTCGTAGTTGATTAGTTCATTTTTTCAAATTTTTAACAACAGCGCAAAAAATGTAAACTTGATTTTGAAAAACTCGCCCACCAGCACATCGCCCCACAGAAAACACTTTGTCTTTATTTCGCTATCCCAGCGGGTCGTGCAGCGCCGTCCCATCTTGAATTTTATTTATTTTCTCAACAATATCAAATAAATAATAAATACATTCATGCTGGCCGTCAGAATCGGAAACTTATTTAATTTTTACGATAGAAAACACATTACAAACTGGTTCGAAGTCTCTTATATACCTCATAAACAATCTTTAAAAATTATGACGATCGAAAAGTTTGAACATTATTTTGAAAGGGTTATTCAATGATTAATCGCTAAGTTGAAGGGAGTTTTATATAATTTTCCGCCTGGTTATAATATTTTTATTGGAAATTTGATATCTGCACCAAAACATTTATTTCGTTATATTGTAAAAATCTTATTATCTAGCTCTTGTGAAAAAGTGAACTTTGCCTTGTCAAGTGGGGAGTCCTACTAATGTTCCTATTTATTCCTCATATGTTTCTTGTGTAGATTTATTTATTAGATAGTATATTACGAATAGCCAGCAAGCCTGTACATACCTATTTACCAAGAAACCATCGCAGGCAGCACCAATATAAAATATAAAAATATCCACCAAGAATTTTTTTTTCATATAATGGTGTTAATTCAATACACAATAATGTTATAAATACATTTTTCTCATCCATAAAGTACCTGCTTACTGCATTTTAATATTAAGTTCCAATTTCTAGAATGATTTATTCATTTTTATGGTTCCATACCTCAAAAGGAAGGCAAGAAATCCTATTCACGAAGTGATCCTATTCACTTCGTTGTCCGCCTGTCCATTTGTTTGTCTGTGAATACCATTTTTTTTTTTTCAATTACGCGTGAAGTTATCAAGTCGAAATTATTATTAAAAACTTATGTCTGCGGATCCTTGATGCTGTAATTAAAGTAAAATTAAAGCTTTAAAGACAACACAATTAAAAATACATCCATTTACGCCTTGTAGGATGCTGACACTTGTAGCATATCAAAACCTATAGGACACTTCCTGTTGACGTGGCGTGAACTCATGAAGTTTTGGAAGAAGTAAGTATAAAGGAAAAGACTGAAGATCTTAATTTGTAGTTGTATTACTTAAAAACAAAAAAAAAACTATAGCTGTCGTGGGACACCCGGCTGGAACGTAGTTCTTTTCGCTTTATATTATTTCATATCAAGTTACAGGAACAGTAAAATAGATAACAACTTTTCAAAGTAATTAAATTTATTTTATTTAAAATTGGATATAATACATAAAAAATAATGAATTATAAGTAAAATAAAACAAAAAACACTAAATAAAGCACTTAACAGCGCCTTCGTTTTTTTCTCTTATTAAGAACTTTATTAAGCTCGTCAAGCTGCAAAATTATGTAATTTTTAAATCGATAATAGATGTCACTTTTATGTGTATAAAATGAGTTTAATAAAGATTTAAAATTTAAAACTCGGCATTATTACACAAAAATTATTATATGAAATATCGGTGTTTTACATAATAAATTGGCTGTTCCATCGCCATATTTTTCCCTGCCACTCTGGACAGTAGTTTATGGGGTATTATCATGATTTAAAGGGAACAACTTTCTATCAAACGAGCGCCATCTGCCGACTCTTACATGATATACGACTAAAGCCGAAGGGGGCGGGCGTCACACGAAAATGAAGATGCGAAAAATACGAGCCAGTATAGGATTTTTAATATCCCCCCACGGATTACAACCCTGAATGGATGGTGACATTATGAAAAATTCCCCCGAGTCATACATACGTACAATGTGGCTGCTATTTCCGGTGGCGCTATCGAATGTTAACTTGGTAGAATTGAAAAAAAGAACGTTGATGAAATTGAGCTGTATACTGGATCATGACACAGAAATAGATTGAAGTGCTTAATAAAGCAAAGGCAAAATTAAAAATCGTTATAGAGCACCAAATTTTTTCTTATACGTCGATAAATCTCTGCTATAACTTTCATATAAATTTTATATGGTGCTACAATATCTTAGTACCAATTTTCTCCCGCAATTTCGCCTGCGTGGACGTAGAATTAATTCTTTCATTTTCGTATCGACCGATCATGCTGTCAACCATTAACCCGTTTTATGTCCAGCTTTCTGTCCCAATTCTGATTTCGTTCTTGATTCTCAGTCCAGTCTCATTCTAGATCCCCGTCCTATCTTCAACTCTATTTATTTATTATGAAACATTTTCACTCTAGTTTTCGATACGAGCCTAATCCTGCTCGCAATTCCTATTCCGGACCAATGTTGAACTTGACCCTCCCTTGTACATTGTTGCTATTATAAATCAATCGGCACAAGCCGAAAATTCGTTATAAATTTACACAGACTAAGCCGCAAACAAAAGCTGATGAAGCTAATTATTTCAATAGCTTATAACCTGGTCGTAAATTCCTTTAGCCCGATAGTGAAGACTGCATTCAAATCCATTCATCCGTTTTTATGAGATACGCTTACAAATAAATAGACAAAAATTCCATTAAATATTGGATCGTGTTCTGTTAACGATTTTAGAGATCACCGATCAATTTTTATTTTAAATATCGTCAATGTGAGTCGCAGTACTCTATCTAATAAGTAATGTACGGCAATTAAATTAAAGTACGCCAATAACATTGTAGATTAACCTCTGCATGTTACAGTAAAAATAGGCATTAACTACATGAAATGCGTAAACAAATCCGCACTATCAGATTGCGTGGAGATTATAACATCAAAATCCTCAATTTTAAATTGAAGTATTGTGACACAGTATGCTTTATCAATGGGATGATTGAAATATAACTGAACGACAAGTTTAAATAAACAGTTAAGATAAAGTATTACTTTATTCTACATTCTTTCAAAATATGTGATACGCGATGTGTATAACAATGGAAACACAAAACCAAGACTGTTTTTTGAAGGATAAAGAAAATTGTTTCAATTCTAAGTTTAACATTTGTGTTCAAATATTGAAAACATTAAATTTTCATGCAATTCCCATAATTGATAATTATTCAGTAATTTCAATAATTATCACAATATTCGTCTTTTTGAATAAAAAATGTAATAACAATGAGACGTAGTGCGATATATGTACATAACATGAGAAAGCTGAACAGGCGAAGTAATTTGTATACTTGGATAGTCTATTTATAAATGACCATGAACATGATAGAGACAATGAAAGAAAAATGAATGTGGAACATGAAGTGAATGGGGCCTTGCCTGCTGTTGTGAAAAGTAAAAGTGTTTCACGACAAGCGCCTTTGACTACTTATAATGAAGTTTTGGTTTCTATGCTTGTATGTCTTTGAAAAATAGAGGCCATTGATGTCAAAGAGCTGTGTGGTTTAAGAAGATGCACTTAATAGAGCAGAAATAAGTATGCTGCGACTTTTTGGCCATCTGGATAGGATGAATAAAAGAAACTGTCAAAACAAAATTACAAATGAAACGTGTGTTGGAGGGGTTGGCAAAAGTTGCCATTGAAAATGTTATAGCAATTTTATTTGTAAAAAAATACCTTCTGGCATATATATATATATATATAGAGATACATCTATACACCCGCTCTTCGATCGGTTCAGAAAATACAAACCAACCGAAAATCTTTCGCCATTACACATCAAGAAAATTTCGTATTTTAACTAAAAAATCAAATCGATGTCACAGATCCTACGATAAAATGAAAGAATCACAAAATGTTAGCCCAAACTTGTATCAATACGTGACTATAAAACGTAGATTCGTTTTTCTATTAACTAGTTTATTAGTTATTATTATTACTAGTTTATTAGTTTATTAGGTATTAACTAGTTAATTAGTTTTACTATTGTGTAGACTGAAGATCACAAACACACAAGACTAGCTTAGATAAACAGACACAAAATTCCTGAGGATGTAGTAATCATATAGAAGCATAATATTTCATTTATTTCTGTGGGTTAAGATCGAGGGCTCACCTCCACAGGTGTCCTTGAAGTCCGGACAGCAGTCGCCGAGTTTCAAGCAAGCGTGGTCACAGTAGCAGGGCTTGTCGGTAGGGTCTTCGACTATTGCGTTTTGCTGAGCCTTCTGTACTACGCATGAGCTGTCCCTTCCAGGACAGCAAAGCTTGGTCTCCCTACACGAGTTGCCTTCGCAAAACCCACCGAGACACATCAGCATGCATACTAGCACGGTATAATACATTTTAGTGTTGTATATTTTCGAACAATTTATTAATAATTTCCCCGCTGTATCTAAGACGGCCCTCTGGATTGTTCAAACACTTGTCATGACGTCACGGAATGACTTGTCGTCCCAATTCCACGAGTCGCAATCCGGAAGTCGATTCTGGAAAAGAGGAAATAGAGTTTTATTTTGTATGCCGTTTAGGCTTTTGTCTTTTAAACGAATATCCGGCTTGTATAACCGCAAGCGGAGCGCTACGACTTAGAAATCATAGGGATTCCGGGCTTTCATTTTGACGTTCGCTGTTAAATAAAAGAATGAATTCTCTTTTAAGATAACATCAAAACAAAATATCCATTAAAACGTATATCATTATTATATTCATAGTGTTTTTAAATTTTATTGTAAATTATTAATTTTGATATAACATACATGTTTTCTAACATAATTTCAAATATTATTATCATAATTTCTTATTAAATTCCAGTTTAATGTAGAATAAAATAAATAAATAAAAAACAACAAATACACAAGATTAAATAACATACTTAATATGTAAATTTTATTATATTTTTCGTGTTATATGAAAAGGTTTTTTGAAAGGTTTATGTTATATGAAAGGTTTTTCAAACCATTTATTTCAATAATGCTTTTTTTTATATCTTGAAAAAATTAGTTTTTCTAATCTGTTTTATATAAATATAATATAATTATTTATAATTTTTATACCGCTACCAAGACGGTCTAAATGATTGACAAAAATTAAATAAATCGGGCCAATTATTCGGTTCACGTCTTCAAAAATAATTAAACCTACAAAACTGCACGTAAGTTTCAAAATAACGTGAACAGTTTCAAAAATAATTAATGTAAAAATTCGGAATAAACCATATGTGATGGTGAAAAATGATTATTAATTAAGAAGAAGAAATTTTCATTAAAATATCTGTGAGCTTATGGGCTTTGTCTCAATTCTATAAGCTTTTAATGTAAATGAGTTGAAAAGTTCCGCAAAGCCAATTGACGCCACCACATCGGCTGAAGGTAACACAAATGTTTGTTTATGAGTTTGGCTGTTGATCGAAGAATTTAAGAACGCATATAATCATATGTTGGCACAGGAGAAAAAAAAAGCCTTTAAAAAGATAGTCAAATACAATTTTTTTTTAATGATAAGTCATAGAAAATTTTCAGAACTAACTGCTTCGAATTTACTTAACTCCGAAGAGACATTACGTTAACAATACCCAATGAAACTGCAAAATTGCAATACTTTATTGTTGCGTTACGTTACGGGCTGAGAAAATTACGGGTTTCCTATTAGTTTTTAAATTTTACATTAGTTAAGACAATAAAATTGCTTGACTCGATAAAAGGATACACGCTACCAGCAGAAGAGTTTACATTAATATAGCAAAAAGTATAAGATGTTTTCTTTGATGCGTCAACGTATGATCATGACCCGAACAAGGACATCGACCATTAAAGGATTGTTACAATCGCGGACTTTGACCTTAGCCCGCGCTGCCTCCTTTCTCGTTGCGGTTTCGATTACCAAAATTTCAGACTTACCCACGCTAAAGAAGTATCACCTCAAAAACCTTACACCGACAATTTTGGTTCTTTATGCAACAAATTCGTCGCGGACAAATGAATCCCAGTTATCTTAAGTTCAGAGTAGTTTATTCCAAATTTATTTTAATTTATTTTCTGATTTCTTTCCAGTACTTCTTTTGAGTTGTGCGTATTAACAAAATATTGGATCGAGGTACGCGGCTGCTGCTGTCTCGGTGACAGGCGGAATGGGGTTTTGACGACGATCGTAAAAAAGTCGCAGGGCACTTGAAATACTTTATACGGAAGAAATTCAGTCCAGTGCTCCATACAAGCAGTGACTGGACTAGATCTAAAACCAGTCGGACTCGATGCTCTACAAAGGTCTCGGCCCACTGTGCGTGTCTGGCTCTGTACTACGTAACGCTTATTAAGTATTTAGTATTTAGTATTTAGTATTTAGTATTTCTGCTGTAGTGTTTCTACATTGAAATATACGATATTAAAATATATTAAGTTTGCTTATGCGTTCTCCTGTCTCATGCGTTGTCATCAGATGTCGTCTTTTTGACCCCCATTTTGGAATAAAAATATTCAACATTTAAATAGGCCGATATGTATTATCCAATTAAGTAAAGTATGTTACACAGGAGACATTTTAGGTTATGTTAAATTTGTATTGGCTGGCACCGTTTCCAAAAAAAAAATGATTATGTAGATATGGTGAGTATTTAATTAAAAACAAGATTACGTCCTTGAATTTCTTTAGTAAGCTGTAAAAATTATTATTATTAACTTTTTAGTTTAAGGGCTTTTTGCAGTCGGTTTTTGATTTTTTGTAAAACTAAGCTTACTTTTAATTTTGTTACTTTAAGTAACAATTTGAAAATGGTGAAAAATAAACATACTGGTCCTAAAAATACGTGCGATAGCTCATTCGATCCAGAGTAATGGCTAGAAAAATGTATCGTAAGCGTTTATTAGTACATAAAAAACTGCAAAAATAATAAACAATCAAAGATGGAAAAAAAAGGTATTCTGTTTTATGCCAATATCTCGTAAACCATTAATATTTAAAAAATTAAAAAAAAATCCTATACAAAACCCCTGACTCCCGGAATCCTATCTGTTTTGTTTATAATTTTAATTTAACACTGAAAATGAGCCCCCGTGCTGCATTTTAATGCACACGGCATCAAAATCGATTACGTCACACTAAATATATCAAATGAATTGAGTACCTCTTTTTTTTTAAGTCGGTTAATAGAAGTGCAATTTAATAGGTATATGAAATAGTTTATTGTAAAACTTAAATGGAGATCGTAAATTCTTAGGCGACTCATAAGTCTTGAATAGAAAATAATAACAATGATGAGATAAACTCAAGCCTATTGCTCAGAAGGATGAGCGGAGACTATTGGTTTCCACACGGTACGGTCATTGCATATCTCTCTAGATTCGCTCACATCCTTCAAAAATGTTCACGCAAGCTCATCGATTTCGGGCGCTTAAAATAAATGTGTAATTGTGTAAAGTGTAATAAAAATGTGCTGTGTGTACACAAACAGTGTAGAAAATATAAAGATTATTACTTGTGACGTCACGTTTACCAAGTGCTTCGAAATAGCCAGCGGCTAGTGCGAAAAAAAATTTGATATTTTTTTCAATAACTTATACAAAAAATCTATAATAGCTAAAAATTAAGGATACTAGTATGTCAAAAAATTTTTTTTAGTTTGAAGTCTCCTGATTTTTCCTTCGATATTCATCGTTTCTAATGAAGCACTGCAATATACCTAATGTAATTATTATTACTTACGAATAGTCAACCGGAGTCAACCTTTTTTTCGTATTTAATTCTCGTTAAATAATTATAAACCGTTTACATCCAGAAGTCAAATACATTTTTTTAGCATGGACAATAACACGAAAAAGGTAAATGGCTTATCACACTCGTAACTTGACACAAGCTGCCTGAGCGCATATGGCGAAAGCAATTAAGGGAAAAAACACCGAATGAATGCGAATAGGACACGCAACCTCAGGATTCTGTACGCACTTAATTGTACATGTAGATACTTAGCATAGACATAACGTACCATGTGGAAATGTATAGCTTCTGCCTACCCTTCTGGGAAATACGCGTAAGTTTATATTATATAATATGTAGATCAGTTCCGAGAATTCCGTAAATTTGTTATTTAACCATTCAATAAAAAAATGGACCTTTTTATGTAATCGAATTTATGAGAATATTAGATTTTCATAACAGGATGTAAATAAATGTTCTCTCGATGTAACTTCAAATGTGCAATCAAAATGTCAATTTGAAATGACAATTTTTTTTGTGATCACAAATTAAAATTTTCTTTTTTTTTGCGTATACTATGAGATCTTTCTTTTTTTTCCAACAAAAGCAGCCTATAATTTTTGATTTATTTACGAGTATCAAAATACATGTGTGCGAAAAATGGCCGTGTTTTATAATATTCCAAAAAACCTTAAGCTAAGTACTGTGGCACTAATTACTTTATAGTGTATTGAAGTAGTTTCCTATTTATAGGGAATATGCGATTGAAGCAGATAAAGGTTAATTTTTTTTTGGTGCAACATTATATCTATATCAATATTTCTTAATGTTATTTATTTTTCGTTGAGAAAATAATTTTTAGAAGGTGCAAAGAAATGTACGAAATTCAAAGTAATTGAAATGCTACGTCATTTATCAGAGGATGTGATCTATGGCGGTGGCCGTGTGTGACGTCAAAGTCTGTCAACAAAGCGCCGTATCTGCTTTGCGACATTTATTGTTTTGGCCGCATCTTTCGGTAGAAGAAAAAACACTTTTTTGGGTGCATTATTTGTTGATTTTTTTACATTTAGGCACAGTACAATACTTATAAGTTGATTGCTTGGCTTGTTCCATGATAATCGTAAAATACAAAGTCTACTGCACGGTACTTCAACAATTTGTTCGGAGGTTAGTTGTTTGTTGTCATAGACTTTGACGTCATGCCAAAAAGCGCGGCAAATGGTGAGCGTTCAAAATTGCTAAATCTCTTTGATATTTACAAATATTTTTTTCCAACTATATTTTGGTCTTTTCGTGCTAAATATTTTTTTTACAAAAATATACCTATAGAAGTTATCGTCTAAAAATATAAAAAAATAAGTGCATATTCCCTATTCAACTAAACACTTCCAAACATAACTGAGAAAAAGTGTTTTGACAGGTAAACAGACGGTTCCTTATGAGATGTGGATAATAAAAATATATAAGTATAGGGTGTATAAAATTCATAAAATAAATAGCGTAAATCCATCCACATACAGATACGCTTAATACTTTTTAATTGCGACACTCACACAAGAAAAAAATTACAAAGGTGGACATAGATAAGGTCCGCACCGTAGATTTTCCGAGAAATAGTCGAGATAAAGTTATGACAATAGTTCTAGGATTTGCTCGGCGCTGGACTTTTTAGGTTTTTTAAATTTACTATTATTAATTAGATGCAAGCTTTACTTTGATTTGTTTTTTTTAATATTCCACACCTATTTACGACTCATATCAGACGACGTCTTTAATTATTTTTTTTTTTTTGCATTATCCAATTTAACACCAATTTTTACATATATTTCGGTGAATATTTTTATTTTTTTAATTTTAGTCCCAGTAATCCTTCTCAAACTCTTTACAATGACGCCCGTATTAAAGTTCTAGCTAAGCGCGTTCCCAAGTTACATTAATTTATAATTTTACACAACGCTAATTTACAAAAATCACGCACAGGTACTTACACTGGCCCAATGACGTCACGGGCAAAACAAACGCTGCCTGCTCGATAGACACGTACAGACGTGCTCTATCCATTGTGACCTCAACCGTAGTTATCGCACTATTATTCTTCTAATAATTACCGATAGACATCTGATTTATATTTTGTAATACAAGAAAGTTTGACTGGCTATCATTTTACCTAACGCGCGATAAGACATTTTCACGTCAACAAGTCATTTTCATTTTATTATGTTCTCGTCTACTCTCTAGTATCTATGCCCATAATATCTATACCCAATATGAAACAGTTATTAATTACAACAAAATTTTAATTTTAACTATAAATCAACAAGAAGCACCAGGTCCGAGCTTAGGCCACGAATCTCATTCACCTAGCGCGCGGCAACAAACAACACAAAATCGCAAATAAAACGCGATGTCACTCGCGTTCCGTAATCCGTACAAATTAGTTTTTTTATCACTCGCTCTCTAATTTCTCACCTTTTATTCTAACATATTTTCTGCTCTGTGTTTTTTCCATTTTCGCCTTTTTCTAATAAAATCATGTCAAAAATAATCACTAAACATTTGAAATCGTCTATATATACTGTTTCAATTATTACCGCAGTGAATCGATAACGGAAAATGTTTTATAATCATAATCTGCAGGAGTGCCGTCCGACCGGTCAAGAGTGTTTCCACGAACCGAAAGATATCGAATTCGAATCATGAATGAGTTCTCAATTTAGTCGAAATAAAAACCACTCGCTCCGGCCCTTGGAAGACATTAGTTAATTTATCATAGACCAGGTGTCGGCGATGGTCGATGGTCCCACCGTTAACCTAAACGCACTGGGCCACCAAGAAGCGCTTGACCTTCGTACGCCCCGATTTCACATAAAATATGTGTATTTTAAATATCATAAATTGAAAGTAGCCAGGGTTTTTGATATAAACTAAAATGCGTCTAAATAGTACGAAAAAATAAAACGGAGTTATTTAAAGCGACAACCGTTGCCGGTTTGCAAGAACGTGTTGTAGAACAAAAAAAAAAAGCTTAACTTATAAAGGCGCGTTCATACTTCCCTTTTTGTAAAATACACATTTGTATGAATTTTCAATAAGTTTTTCGTTTTTGTTCATAAGATTTAGAACATCGACGTGTAATTACTGATTTGTAGTTTAATACACAGAAGTTGAAAAGCTCTTCCACAGCCTTTTGATAAAACTGACCTAATCATTCATATTCATTCGAATAAGAATTGAACGTACATGAACGTGTGTTGGCCCGCGAAAAAGATAGAGGATTGTTAATGAAAAATTACAAATTGCACGTGCGGCCGATTAAAAATGACAAAGTACATTACTCTACCTTCTAAACCAATACTGCAATTTATATTTACATTGCACCAGATCATCGAGATGCAGTGACTGCATTTCGAGTGTATAAAATAGTTGAAGCATTATATTAGGAAGAAGATTATAATATTTCTACGGAGCCATGTCATATCTTTGGCTCGAGTTGCTCTTGGCTGTTTGGTTAATTTTTTTGTAAATTACAAATATATTTCGAAGTAATTTAGAAATAAATATACATGAATTTATCGTTCGGGCGCTTATCAGAATTATCAACAGAATTAACCAGAAATCTTGTGATAATGTGATATATGAATACTCTCTAAAACTGAATTAGTAGAATTTTTACTAATTGAAGTAGTAATAGTAGAAACTACATCAAAATTAGTAATTTTTAGTTGAATCTACTACAGATTTACTAAGTTTGTAGGCGTTACTTTTCAATTAGTAATTTTTCACTAATTGAAAAAGTAATATGGCCCAACTTCACTACTGAATTAGTAGTTCTGAATTAGTAGTCACTTGACAATTAGTAAAATAATCACTTTTATAATAGTAGAATTATATTTTTTAATTAGTAGAAAATTTATAATTTTAATTTGTAATCATTTCTACTAATTGAAAGAGTGGATAACCACTTATTGCTGGTCGTATACTTTGGACATCTTAAAATAGTAGCTATTGACTATTAATTAGTGGTTTTCCACTTATTCAGTTTTAGAGAGTAGTGATGCAAACTTAACGTGAGAGTTACCTCACTAGAACGTATTTCATATTTGCACTTTGGTGGTTTGTAATCTTCTAAGACTCAAATCTTCATACATTTCTGTCGACGTCTGCGATATTTCTTATGCCATATCGAACACATCGTCGATCAACGGTCGCTGTGGACGCGTCCTCGCATTAAACGCAGTGTCCTGGCGCCTCGGGGTCAACGACCCCAACGGGGACATTGAACCCAAGGAGTTAAGCTTTCGAAAGCTTTCAAGATATCGCTAATGTAATTTCTAATACAAGTCATCGTTGTCACGCGTTCAATTCGTTTATCGCCAACGCCATAGAGTGCAGTCATAGGAAAGTTTGGTAAACTTGGAAAATTTAATTCGTCTCATATCGTTCAGCGTGACGTTCTGCTTCTTATTTTATTCGCACATACAAAACTGTCGAGTATGAGTGAATAAGAGAAAATCTCTTAGGGAGCAAAGCTGCTTTGTGAAATCGGGCGCGCTTTTCCTCGAAACTGGCTCTGGAATTCGTCGCTTTTGAAAGACTCCGAGCCGTATTAAATAATATATTTCTTTTTTTGCCTTTAGGACGTGACTCGATAGTAAAATATTTTTATATTGCAAAAGTAACTATCGTCCTAAATTATTACGATGTTCATCCCAATATTACTGCACACAAACTTACGTCTCCTGGAAGAATGTTTTGTGTATTTCGAATAAAAATTGTTGTGAGTACAATAAAAGTGAGTTGACCGGAATCTGTATAAACCCATTGTTTATACAGATTCCGGTCTGTCCATTGTACCAAAATATAACAGCGTTAATTGTTGAATCAAACATAAGATTTTTCGCATGAAGATTAATGAAATATAAACATAAAATACACTGAAAAAAAAATTGGTGATTCCAACCATAAGTTTGAATAACATAATTAATTTGCATTGTTGATTTTGAGCGAATCAATATTTTGGTTGTCTTAACGAACCTGTATATTGGTCCGATTGATCCGATTTAAATCATCCATATTATTTATTAATACAAGGAATTACTCTGTTATTACAACAAAATGTATTTAACCCAGCCAAATTTGAACCTGGTCAGATACATTTTTTTCAGTGCAATCACAAATTTTCTTTAGACATTCGAAAGATAGACATCTCTCTTAGATTCCGCCACTAGTGGCAAAACATAAATTTAGAAGCAAATGTCATTATGATATACAGAGGGACCGCACAGAAACACGTCGACGGGTAAAACAAGGCAAAATGTTTTACTAATATGGATTTTTTTCCAATCCAGCAGATGGAATACCTTACTAATGACGTAGTGAAAGCGCAGCGCCTATCTGTGAATCCGTCTATTTGTCGTACTAATCCCAAGGGTTAACATGAAAAGTGCTTCTGTATTCGAGCGACTTACGAGACAAGATTGGAATCACTAGATCCATTTCCATGGCCACCTTAAGTACGAATGGATTATGTGTGACAGTCTTAAGAGAGCGTGTTATCGCAATCCGGAAATAATAAGTTAGTGTAGCGAAATTAATAACAAGCCTTGAAGTTCCTAAAGTTCCAGGTGCTTTATAACCTGGTGCTGATATCGGCGAACCTCATTCGCGACGTGGTGATTAAGAAGCGCTCTGATATGGATGAGGTCTATGGATTCCGAGATGAAGACGACGACGTTGATTTGTGAAACGGAATACGTGCTTATGCATTTCCGTGCATTATTCATTTAAGGCTTTACCGGTCATGGGCGTCCGCATTGCATTTTGTTGACCGATGGGAATGATTTCACGAATGTCGACACGTCAAAACAAAATCGTTTATAACGTTAAACGTTAGCGTTCAAAATGCAAAAAGCCTTAAAGCACCGCTTGAATCATATAATATTTCGTGTTATAGTCCAGGATCTATTGTCTATTTTTAGAATTGATTACCATCAAGTTATTTTCCGTGAGTAGCTTCATTTTGATGAGACGCCCAACTTTTTCCCATACAAAAATTCTCGATTGTGGTAATAGAGTTAGCAGGGAAAAAATGTGTCGATTTGACGATTCTCCAAAATTTATTACTAACTGTGGGCTTTTTTTATTAAGTCTTAAGATATACGTTAACATTACTCACAAAAATATTTATCCTACAAAATGTATGGTTTGATCAAAGAGTCCCTCCTTCTAACGTATATCGATAACGAAGTCAACAAAAATATTTGCTAACCAACTGATTTTGTTACTGTTGCTTAGTTAATATTTGTATTATTAACAGCCACATTACCCTACAAATTATCGAACGTTATCGCGGTACTCTAATTGATTGCATATTTAAAATTCATGAAATTGAATTTCTATATTTTTTTTAATTTCAAAAGACATTTTTCTTATTTCATCTGTTAAAATATATTCATAAATATTTTTCTTAAAAAATTATATTACATATGTACTGCTGATTAAACAATTAATTTTGAACAAAAAAAAAATATTTGTTAATTTCTTATGAATCTAAAATATGTTAAAAATATGCATAAAATCATAGATTCTTTGCTATTATATTTTTTTTTATTGAAAGCCATACAAACAAATTTGGCCCTCAGCGACAAAATTTTTTTTTATTCCAAACAATATATTTCATTTTTAATTTGTTCTATTAAATTGCAAATTTTGACATTAATGTTTTCAAAAAATATTTCTTATCTGGATTTGTCTATAGTGATATTTAAAATAAATTAAAAAAAAAACATTTATTTTCTGCATTCTTCTACTATAGCTGAGTCACTTCGCCACACATTAGCAGAGCTTACTGTGTATCAGGTGTCCCGCGTCAGTGTCGACCATGCACAGATTTTTCCAGGTGACCACATATTTGGCTTTCGAGAAATAATTTTAAGGATTTTTTTTGTGCTGAAAAATTATAACGGAGTGTTTTTTGTGTAATATGCTTTGTGAAAACGCTACTTTTCGAAATAAAGGAGAAGAAGTAAAGAAACTAAATAAAGAAAATTTGGCTTTCTTGCAAAACTTTTTTTATCTGCTCTAAAACATCACCAAAACAGATATGGAGATGTTGTACTGCCTGAAATTTGAAATGATGAAGTATAAGGTTATCATTCTTCTTGCTACCAAGAATTTCGAGTGAAATTAATGTACGAAAATATTTGCCTTATGAAAGGTGAATCAATCGAATATTTTTTCACTTTAATTTTAAAATAAATAAAATTTAATTTATTAAGTTCATATTTTTAAGAAATTATGTAAAAAAACATAATAAGAGTATTTGTATTATGAAATTATTATTACATACTTTGACGAATAATTTTAGAAAATACGTTATATTTTACATATTCTCTTAGTAAATTTTAAGTGTATTATATCTATTTAATTCAATAGTAAATTGCACCACATGTTTCTAATTTACTCGATCAAGAGTCGAATAATTTGAATATGTTCGGGAAATGCTCGACTGTTCTCGGGAATACTTAAAAATTATATTATCCATTACTATGCAACATATATACGAAGCCAAGAAGTTACTAATGTCAAATAAAATATTTAAGTTATTAGTTGTAAATAAACATTTATTTTGATGAACAAAAGGAGTGATTAACATGAATTTATTTCCTTAATAGTTTTTATTATATGTATTGACTTAACTACCTTAGCTAAATTGAAAAAAATATCGCGATGGCATCCATTATTAAAACGGTAAGACATTTTATTTTGCAAATAACTCTTTAAAAATATATTTTCCAGAAGTTTAACAGGAGAAGTTTTTCATGGAAATATCAATTTTCTGTTAAAAAGCTTTTCTTGTAAAATTCGTTGAAATGAATATTTAACCGGTTATTTAAAAAAAAAAAGTTTGTGCAAAATAACTTGTAAGAACCCAAATTTTTGTACTTATTTTATTAGAAAATAAAGTTATTTAAATTTCAAAAAAGATTCTTTATATTATGTTAGAAATAGAAAAACAAAAATGACAATTCCTTGTCGTGATGTGTCTGGTGATAAGTACATACCTGTTTTCTTGTTGGACATCGTTTCATTTGGACAGAGAACACACTAACCTATTATTTAACATTTTTGTCCTACAATTAGTACTAAGATATATGGTCTTGTGGTATTAACAATTTCTTAGTGTAGGACCGGGATAACAAACCACGCAATTTGTAGGACAATACAATACAATGGGTTAAATAATACAATTATTTTTGTTGACCTCTTTGTAGATACACATCAAATAAAAAAAATGTTTTATTATTATTTTAGTGTTTATCTATTTATTTTTTGTGATATTTTGGTTATCTGTTTTTTTTTTTTGGAGCTCTTAATCGATTATTGCAATGTGTCCGTTCGATTACATCGTATTCTTACTTCTAATTATTTATAATTAATTGAATCGACGATGAAAAACTCAGTGTGTTGGATTTAGCACAATCTAAATTATATTTTTATAGCGTATCGTCGAGGGGCAAACGAGCAAGCAAGCTTTTAGAGAGTAGATTGTCACAGCTGACCATGGACAAACGCAACGTGTAGGGTATCTAATGAAGGGGGATCAGGACGATATGGGGAGAAAAGAGGAAAGTGGACCACCGAAACTCTCACTTATTTGACAAAAAGCAACAGCGGAAGCCGCCACTTCACGTTCTTATTCTGTAAATGTTTCGTATTACACCACTGGATCCGGCCCATTTATATTCTGCTGCCAAGATGGCCATCGCAGATATTTATTTACATAAACACATAATTTATGAAACAGTGATGTCAGAGAACGGTATGGTTTGAAGAGAGATTTAGTGACTAGAGGAGAAAAAGGTATGTTGCGGTGGTTTGACCGTTTGAAATCAATAAATTAAAGTAGACTCACAAAACAAATCGTTAGAGCGAATGTGTGTGATATAAACGTCGGTGAGGATCGCCCTAGAAAATTTAACCCAGACCATATTGGTAGCATATTAAAAAAGGGCCAAACTTTAAGCACCTAAAACCGGCGAGCTGGCATGAAAAGATTGATGGATGACGGTGAAGCAAGACAGATATGAGAAAGGTCGTACCATGTGGAAATCTAAAGTTTCTGCCTAACCTCCCGGAAAATAGGTCTGAATTCGTATTATTATAATTTATGCAAGTAACAAATACTTTATTGTCGAATGTCATTATAACTTTAAGCTGTATACTTTCCTACCAATTCGGATCCCTAAGCTAATGCAAAACGTTTCATAGCGTCCTTGGAGCATGAAGCTAAACCTACATTAAATTTATTGGAATCATAAAAATAAATTATGACAACAAACGACCGCGACGCTTATGTTAGGATAATAACACATAAATTATATATTTAAGGGCTTTCTCCGCCCAATTTCGGAAAACTAATTCCGTGTCCTATCGCGAAATCTTAGTTCGTGGGCAATGATATTTCACCGTTTTCGCTTAGGATGGCGGTTTAGGCTCCTTGGCTGGGCGGGCGGGCCCGCGGCCGCGCCGAAAATTGGATCATTTGTCGTTTAAAAGCGAGACCATAACGAGGGGGCGAACGCCTAGTCCTAGTGGCGTGGGCGCGCTGTCGCCCGGGTCCACGCAAGATGTCTCGTTTTGGGCCACGTCTAATATTGAGCATTTGCACAGACCGTCGTGTCGACTATCACGTTCGCGGCTTTGAACATCGATTATATCGAACCGGTCAAATGGCTAGTAGGTAATGAACTAGTATGACTTTATAAATGAAACCGACTAGTGGGAATAGGACTCGCACCCTGAGGATTCTTTTATAAACAGGGCGTATACAGAGATTTAGACTGGGTATGCAAATCTAAAAAAAAACTTACTAGTTTCAGCATTTATTCAGTTATACAAGGTATGCCTTGTATAACCGACCGACCGGACCACCTACCGACACTATGCTGAAACTAATAAGTTTTTTTTATCTTTGCATGCCCTGTCTGAATCTCTGTGCTCGCTCCTCGTTAATAATTATTCAAGTATTTAGGTATTTCATCCATTAAGAGTCTCGACTTTTTTCCGATTTCTATACCGATGCTGGTGAGATACTGGTGTTTAGAATTCCGGAACTTTCTTTTTTTCAAAAATGTACCATTTTTTAAACTATCCGGATTTTTGGAAAGTTTAAGTTTTTCTACTGTCGAATTAAAAATGTTTATTCTATGTATTGGTCCAAATAGCGATCACGTTCCATACTCCAATATCAGATATAAATTTGTAATCATAACACTTTTTCTTGTATGATATAACTATAAATTAACGATTTTCATATTTTTCTATTTTATTTGTGCTGAGATATAAGAACTTCCTTTTTGCCAAATTTCATGTTTGTAAGGTCAATGGGACCAAAACATGCGGCATAAACGGCCGTATCTGTTCATTGCTTCGATTTGGAAGTTTAATTTTTTCACAGATTCAAAAGATTACACATCCAAATGTTTGATTTTAATTTCGAAAAGGATCCTGATAGACGAACAGTCAATGAAGTGGTCCTATAAGGTTCCTTGTTTTTTTGAGGTACGGAACCCTAAAAATCACGCACGTTTATCGGATGGTCAATAAGCGACAGGACATCGTTGGTTTAATAGTGGAAATTTGACGCTAGTAGATCATTCGCGCTCTGGTCTCCCTCCTGTATGGCATACTGAAGTTAGAAGGGAAGCAGTAGATACCAGCATTCGCCGATTTATCGGACTCCCTTTGACCTCCTAAAGACATGATACATCGCCACTTAAAATAATTGGGTAAGACCTATAGAAGTGGTAGAATAGTGTCCCAAGAATTAAACGAGATTCAAGAGAAACGTCTAGTACAAGTACAAACAGCTCCTTCCCCTGCCGAAAGATGATGGTTTTATTAAATGAATTGTTACTTGCGATGTTTTCATCGCATGTGGATTTCTTTGAACAATTCAAATATTAAAAATTATTGGTTAGACAAAGGACAATTATTTGAACCCGTCGTGAAGAGAGGTCGAGTCGAGCCGAAAGCTTTGTTATGTGTCTGGTGGAACTACGAAGGTTTAGTGTATTTTCAAATAACTCCAGATGATTGAACTGTCACTGTCACGTTATGTAATGAACAACAGACAGGAACGTTTGATGTTTGGTTGCAGAAATATCCAGGTTTACTAAACCAAAACGGATACCTTTACAAAATGACAATGCTAGACCACATATTGCGAAGATATGCGGAATAAAGTAGCAAAACTTGGTGGTATTGGACTCCTTGCACGATTAATATCTAGTCCAAAACTTGCACCGTCAAATTTTTTTTATTCAAATCCATGGCAAAAATTTTTCCGTGAAAAAAATTAATCCAAAAGACATGCTGAAATAGCTGTGCGACTACTATTTGCATCTAAACTCAAAGTATGGTTTTACTAAGGGCTCGGAGAGCTTGCTGAACGTTGGGTTAAGACCATAAAATGCGATGGGCAATATTTTGAATATTGAAGTTTAATTTTTTTGTAGGCTTATTTAATAAAAAAGTGCATGGCACATTAAAATTCGACACAAGATAAATATCCCGTACGAGCGAACTCTGGTAATTCAGATGTACACAAGAGTGCCTAGACAGAGTTGATGTTCGGCGGCACGGGCAGTCGAGGCGACGACGAGAGTGACACGCAAGTGTAAGCACGACCACATCAAAACTGATGCTTAGCGATATAATATTATATAATATCAGACATTGCGCGATGTATTATTTGTGTATTATATTATGTATACATTGTGTATAGAATTTACTTTACATACGACAATAACTTAGTATACACTTTATAAGACTAAATTTTTTTATGCAGTGTATGTTTATTCTGTCTGAGTAACCACAAACAATGAAGCCAAATGGTGGTAGCCTACGACGCAGCTCGAAGTCCTCACTATGTTGCGACATATATACAATGAGAATAGGTTGTCTTTGTTCGCCAATCACGTAAAAACTACTAAAGGTATAGACATGGGACTGGGACCATTCGATGCGGAATGATTTGTAGATGGTTCTAGGCTACTCATTTTTCGAATTCCGTAAATCCTTCGCCATTTTATTTATAAATAAAAATTACCCAGCGAAGCGGGCGGGACAACAATGTGGCAATATATATGTATATTGCCACATGTTGTGTTGCAAGACTAAAGATCATAAGCCTCTTCTATCTATGGTTAATAGCAATCAGCAGTCAATATGTGATCTTCGAGAATCAAAAGGGAAATTAAAGGAACTCTTTATTTTCATTTAGATGCGACACTATTTTTAGTTATTTTATTTATATACACATTTTTGACTTATTTAATGATGACAATCGAGATTTGACGCCAAATACATTCATTTCAACGGAATAAAATAAATATAAAATAAACAAATGACCTCTGGCGGTAAATCGAACTACTCCGAAAATTTTAATAAACCATCTATCGCCGAAAAACTTATAAAATCTTCAAACGACAGAAATTCACGTTTACAATGGTATCAAACTTTATTATGAAAACCCATATTATCATATAGATGCTACAGACAAAATTTTCCGTATTCACTTCACTTTATAGATTATCTATGTTTTATCGGTTTTAATACAAATCGTTGCCCACTCGATGTAAGATGGCTAATTAGGTAACTATAAAATCTCTATTTTATTATATATTATTAATGATTTATTTAAATAACAAATCATTAACAAAACTTTGGTAAATATCTGTACGAAAATAATAGAAAGCGGTAACTCCTCAGTATTTGTTCCGGCGTTCATCAGTTTGTCGCAAACCATTTTTTCTGTAATAACTTGAAATTAAATTTAAGATCTGGCATAAGCACGGAAATCAGTAACACGGTCAGAGCTGTGTTGTTTGAATTGAACTTTTGATGGATATAGTGGCTGGTTTGGGAGTCAAACCGAACGAAAAAATATAATGTAATTTTTGGATTCTTCTTGAATTGAAGCTTCTAAAAACACGAAAATAAAAACATGCCAAAGTAATATTCTACTGGGATAGCCCTCTCTTTACATAAATTCTAATAAATCGGTATATTTTGTTATCCCCACGCCCTCTCTCGAGGAAAATGGAACTTTTGGGAACATTGTTCCTAAAATGTAAGGTAAAAAGAAGATATTACGAGGGCGCCATCTTCGATAATTCATCTGTGACATACAATTGAATACAAATACGTAAAAATGCGTAAAACTAGGTCCATGAATACAACTTGTATTTACCGCCTAACAAAAAACAGGAACTATGTACCGTAAATATCGCCACTGTTTGACTTCATTTTCTCATACACTGAAATTTGATACACGTATCCGATAGTCTTAGAAAACACGGCACAGACAATATCGCACTATAACATGTATACTTGAGCACAAAATAACAATCTATAGTAATCACTGTGACCTTTTTGACCTTTGACCCACCCGCCCTCTGTCGTGAGACTCGTCGGAACGAGAGTTCATTTCTTTGTTCAACACAGACTTTTCACCGAGGAACCTCGATAATAATCGGATTTTTATTTAATCAGCAGATTAGCTAATCTGAGCCGAATATTCTTTACGACTCATAAATGAAACATTTCATAAATATAATAATTTTATGTGTTATTTTTAGGGTTGACCATTCTAAATGGAACCCTTATGAGCCTTCCCATCGTTGTCCGTCTGTCCGTTTATCAAGATCCTTTTTCTCAGGAACGCGTAGAGGCATCAAATTGAAATCCATATCAAGCATTTAAGTTCACGGTTTTTTAACACTGTAATAAAATCAAGTTTCTAAGTCAGTGGAATCAAAAATTACAGCTATTTTTATCGCATATTTTGACACTTGCAAATAAATTTAAACTCATACTTTCCTTTGTCTTTGAATTACGAAAAATGACAAGAAGCAAGGTCTCACAACACAAATAAAGGAAAAACTGTAGAAATCGTTAATTTGTTATAATAACATATTTTTTTGCGATTTAAACTTCGTATCAGTTGCAATTGGAGCATGGATCGTAATGTAGCCCAATATAAGGGATTTTTTTTTCAATTACCGCTACAGGATTTAAGGTTTAAAAAATCAAATAAAAAAAATCCAAATTAAAAAAAAAATATTTCTCGTTACCTTCAGGGAAACAGTAAATGTTTCTGAATTCCCGGGGTCAATATTTTGCGGGTGTTGTTATAGGAAACAGATAAAAAATCGTCGAGACTTCTGATGCATGGAATATCTACACGCATAATTAAATTTCTACAGAACCCTCACCTCACGTTTTGTACACTTTAACATTCGTTCGAATAACTTTACAATACATATAAACCACCGATCCGAAGGCGTGTTTTTCACTGCTGGTTGACGGTTACCACAGCACCTTCAGGCTGTGTATGATAATGTCAATGGTGCGAGTGCGAGATGTGTGAGAAATAATCACGTGTGCCACATCTTCGGAAACTAGTTGTATCTTATTCGCAATGTACGCGAAGCATAATCGCGCGAACTTCTCAGAGAACGCTAATCAGAAAGGTGTTAATGTGCCACGCAGCTTCAATTGTCTTTTGTCGTTCGAGTGGAATTGTGCAAACTGGACCCGTCTGAGACAATACAGAAAGCAATCATTTTTCCACTCACACTCGTCTCGTCCGCTTCGCTTCTATTGGTTTCCCATCGCCTTCGAAGACACATTTACAATACCGTTGTTTTCTTCTTAGTTAGTAGCAATAAGTCGATTTTTCGTCTCCTGTCGCACAGTCTCGTAAACAGTATTTGATCGTCCCTGCTGGTAGGTACATTAACAATATTTTTTGCACTAACTAACACAAGCCTTTTCTTTTAAACGGTGATGCATTTTCTTTTTATCTCCTTCATACCGAGCCCTAAACGACGTAGAATCCCATCATGGATTATGTGCCGGTTGCTCCTCCATCAGCAATATCCTATATCGTCAATCAGCTGCCTGAAGCAGTAGCCACATTTTTCTCATGAACGCAGTCTGTGGTGTTCACGAATCTCATCGCTGGAAGAAATACGGCTATACGATTTGTTCAGTGTAACAACGTCTGACGATGCTCTCTTGCTGAAAAAACACTGATATCAAACAGTGCAATTTTAGGGCCAAAGGGAACTTTTATGTACATAAAAAAAATCATCGCCCCAAAAGCTTTTGTCATTAATTCCAAGTTCTTGCCACGGATGACGAAATTCGAATTGATATGATACGATCGACAGGTGATTCCATGCCTAAAATATTTTAATTAATAAAACACACGGTTTTTTAGGGTTTCGTAGTCAACAGGGAACCCTTATAGTTACACTACGTCCGTCCGTCCGGCTGTCTGTCCGGAGCTAGCTCAGAAACTATCAATACCAGAAAGCTGTAATATGGAATGGGTATAAAATACACATTAATCACGCTCACAAAGTTGTAAAATAAAATCAAGAAAAAATAATTTCATATGGCGATGATATGGGGATGAATTTTTTTCTCTATTCCATGGTGTGGGGGTGACGTTGGATAGTTCGTTAGAAATATTAAATGTTATGAAAGCCATGTTTCTATTTAGGTATTCTTTTGGGATTTATTAAGTTTTAAATTGCTAATTTTTGTTAGAGTGAAGTGACCACTCGCCTTATGAGGTAAATGGTCGTTTTTGAATATTTGAAAAAATTCATGGCAGTCGTACAGTTAACGAAGTTGAAAAGGAAAATTGTCACATCTAAGTAAACCTTACAAGTTAATTAGCAATAGTCGATCAATTTATAAATTTTGCTTAGGGAAGTAAAACGCAAAATTTTTGTAAAGTTCCATTGAAAACTACTTAATCAAGATGTTAGTTGCGTAAAGCGGGTTGTAAATATAAATTTCTGAACCCTGTAAAATTAGGGAAAAATAAAATCATGACATCCTTAATAATAGTAATTCCTAAATTATTAATGCGTTAAAACTTTTGCTTACGTTCAAATTTAGGGCCGTTTAACCCTGCTGGTTTAGCAACGACTCAATCAATAGGTTCATAGTATCAAATAAAAAGCCCTCTTCTAAGTCCGCATATTGTGATGGGCAACTCCGGAATCCTACACTGCACGTTGCTCCACACGCACTTGGCCGTTTTTTTTTCTTGAACATAAAAGTTTATGTCCATAAACTTATGACTAACCAGAAATGCTATTTTTGGTTAGTCATAAGTTTTAAATACTCATTCGCCGATAAATTTGCCCTATTTACCGATAAAGCACCTCATACGGCCAAAACTCAATAATTAGCTCCCTCTATATATTTAAGGGTTGATTAACACAATTCAAGAGCGCCGTTCCTAAACTAAAACTGAAAATTTCATTAAATCAACGGCCCCTTCGAGCGCTTCTCCTCCGCCGAAGGGCGAAGAAGTAACAAGTGGGCCACGAATCGGCTCGTTTTATATAATTAAAGGAGTTTTCGCCGGCCTACATAATTTCCAAGTTAGCCGGTACACCGGTGACGTCACCGGGAATGGGCCATCATAAATTCAACATCCCTTATCGGATGGGCTCGCCTGTGTGAATGTTTAATGCGGGCCGAGGAGTTATTAGCAGCTAATTCTGCAGTAATCCCTTGACGGTTCGCTTTCATGTCTACGCACTCCTGACGGGGGCGGGAGGGGGGTGAATACGAACGAGCCTACTCGTCGGTTCAGATTCCTGAATCGTCAAATCTACTTGTCGGTTCAGGAGGCTTCTCCAATCTGATCTTCCAGCTAGTGTCGTGGAAGCCATGGAACAACTGTCGGATTTTTTTTTTCGTCTTATAGTTTCGCTAAGCGACAAAGTCTAGCGCCGCTACCTCGGTTCAACTTTAACAGCGTAATGATTTAGGCGCTCCCGTATTCTAGATGTCATAATCTAGAAGTCCATCACGCATGTCTGTGACCAAAACGTTGCTAAATGCATTTTCGCTCTCAGTGGCCGTACAAAACATCATCGGAATCGAAGGAGTTTTATACGTTTCCAGGATGATTCTGAAAAATTCCCTTTTTTTATGTTCTCGGCGTAATTTTAAAGAATTTCGATTCACTGGTAATAAAACTAAACTGTAAAGTTGGTACATTTACTTACAAATTCAAACATACAATAACTGTCCGGGCATATGATAAGTATTTATTATTTCGCTGTTATACAATTCGCTATCACCGTTATACTGGATACAGAAGAGGCTATTTAAATGATATATATGTTAAATATAATTATATTAGTTAATTATGTATTATTATAAAATTGTATAATAATTAGTTAAATTCCTGCTATATTTCATATAACACGAATATATAACTACGTCACATATACCCAGTGCTTTCTCTGTCTATTTTATACTGCAAAATTATTTTCAAAATAGAGCGTCCATTAATTACGTGAGGCGCTTGAGTGATGGGGAGGGTTAAGCCTTAAAGTCAAAAGAAAGACAGTGGCGGTCTTCTTTGACATAGCGAAGGCTTTGATAGAATCTCACCCAATCTTACGGCGGTGGAGGGGCTCGACAAATATCACATAATTTTTTTTCACGAGAAAGGGTACAAAATTGAAAGATAACAGGATAAAATTTAACATGTTTTTCCACTAAAATTAGGTTAAATACTTGATAATTTTGATAAATCACACGTGAGATTAAGATTAAGGCTCAGGCCAAATCTTACCAAAAGGGGGGTGGGGTAAAAAATCACCAAAATCGCCTCACATAATTAATTGATGCCCCCAAATTTGTTTCTGTAGTTAACTAAAAACATAATAATAAGACAGTGTTTATTCTCAACTAAGGAGGTTTCAAATACAGTACTAATAAAATCGCCAATATACCGAACTACAATATAACCAAATCGAAATATACATTTCTATATGTATGTATAATACAGGGCTGAAACCCACATCGAAAGTGTGCTTATGTAAATAGCAATCACGCGACGGCAGTGTAAACACAATGTTGTTACGTGCATTAATGTACTGTTTTGTAACGGGTAATGTATTATTTAGTGACCCCTAATGTGTTATTTAGTAACGTATATTGTAGTGCTTAGCGACATCTAGGTTTCAGAAGGGCCCTACAGCGGCACGCCCAAAACAGCCGTCTCGTGGTACACCTAATCTGATGGTTTCAGAAGATTACTCGGTCTGCTTCAAACAAAAGTATACATTAACGACGTCCTACGCCGTGTAATGCCGCCTTTATGTAAATCGACCCCTAAGATTGGACCGTGTATAGTCACCTTTAACGTAAGGTGCATGTACTCTTTTCGAATTGTAGTTATGTTTGCGCGTACACTTAAAACCGAATAGTAGTTTTAAGAGTACACAGACTAAAGAAGCAAATAATATTGACCGATCTCACTGATTTTTCATTATTAATGTAGTTATCTGATTTACAAATTGGTATTTTTGCAATTTTAATTTTCAAAATTGGATGAAACTTTAACTGGGTAGCTTAGTGGTAATAGTAAAGACTAATTTTATATCTCTCCGTTTCGTTTTCTTTTCCATAATTGGTGTACATTGTTTCTTAAAAGCTGTTACTTTTATTTTAAATCTTAATAAAATAAATGTCGATTACATTTTTTCCCTTTTCATTTTATTTATTATTTTCCAAGTATAGGATTTTTCTTACAAGTGGAAATAGAATCACCTGTAAGCCGTATATCCTAACTAATAAAAAAAAATCATCAAAACAGATTAATTCCTTAAAAAGTTGAACGCGATCATATTCGCGTCGAATTAGCAACCTCCTTCTTTTTCGTCGTCGGTTAAAAATGCTTAATGTCATTACATCGCAGTAAAACGATCACATGATCACACGCGTACGTAAGGAAATTGTTTCTAATTTGCGCAGATCGAGCTTCGACCGGCAATCTCCGAAAATCAAATACAAAATTAAAATGTCGGTAGAAAGAAACGACGTCGACTATAAATAACGAAACGGGAAATATAAATGGGAAAAAAATATATAAAATAAAATTATTTAAAATTTACGGTAACAACTGAGTCAACCAGCGAAAGGGTTTAAAAAACAACTTTGCGATACTCGACTTAAGTATACACAGGCGTAAAAAAATTGAAAGTTGTTTTTATATTAATGCCTTTGAAATAGCTGGTTTCCCAGTATTTGTTTTTTGAGTTGTTATTTTCTATCGAATACCCGAAACTGCACCAAATCCGCCAAATAGTTTTCATTCGGCTCTGCTTAAATAATATTAAAATTGAAACTAACTTAAAACTGAAATTTGTTGTAAATTAAAAAGTTAAAATCCCCGTACGGAACGCTAATAATCTAATGCATTTTGCACTTTACTCTTAATTTTTGTTTCAGTCTCGTAGAAACGTCTTCGTTGTTGTTTGGCCTTTTTGTATAATATTGTTTATATTAAATCTTCCGATAAGTGCTGTTACAGCAAAAACAATATTAAAAAAATAACAAAAATAAAAAAAAAAGACTCGGCAAATTATATCAACCAAACATTGCAATTGGCGGAATTTTTTTACCCATAAATCACCCACAAACGTGATAAGTAATTCAGCAAGTGGTCCAAGGAACCCCATATGGCTATATATATAGCGCTCCATAAAGCGTTGACCGCGACTTGTAACAATACATCACAATAAGTCGGACGTTGTAGCGGGTCCGAGCTGAGTGAGTCCGCCGCGGACACATCGGAACCGGGACATAAATATCCGGATGTCCGGGTTACGCGCTCGGAACTCCGCCGGATCCGGGATCCCGGATCGCAATTAACCGGGACTTTTCCGAGTTAAGCCTTTACGCCCGCCGGGCGGACGGCGAAAGTTCGTGAGCGTTGTAAGTATATTTACATACAAATGGAATTTATTACCTACAGCTGATGGCGGATTTGAATAAGTCGAAAATAACTCGCGCTCAAGGCGTTCGTCCCCCTTTTATAATAGGATCCCTGCCGGAGTACGGGAACCTGTCTTCGGTACAACTGGCCGCGTTCCGAAATAAAATGCAATCGCTTGTGTGTGCGCATTAGACTTGAGCTTATAGCGATTAGGTGGACGGAAAAGTTAAAGCTAAATGCCTTCTCAAATTGCGGTTCACATTCGAAGTTGGTTACGAGGTCTAGCAAAAGATGAAGACAAATAATCAAAATATCGGACTGCGTTAAACTAAACCAAAAAGATAGAAACTCGATGAAGTGAAAATTCATTCAATCGATTACTATAAATATTTGCAGTCGAAGGCGTGTAAGAAAAGCTGCAGCAAGTAAGATAACGTGCATCTGATACCTCCCAATCGCAAGTACTTATTTTATCGATTTTGATGACTTTTCCAGTATTTTCGTCTTTCTATATCATTTCAACGTAGTCGGGTTTTTATATTTTTTAATTCTTTTTTTTATTTACAATTTTTTTGTACCGTAATAAGAATACACTAGGATCGTTTCCCCGTCGTTAGCGGTGTCAAGGTCATGTCTCGTCGCAATAATTCTTATAAATATTTTTATTCATAGAGAATGTTAAATTTGCATTTACTATATAAGTAATAACGATATGACAATAACACAATAAAATTTAAGCTAAAACACGGACAACGAAGAGAAATACTAAATAACTCACGAAGTACGGAAAAAGAATGACACTTTCGGGCTCGTAAAATATATGTACGACACAATTGTATATCTCAAAAAGATCTACAGAAGATTCCGTAACATGTAAAATAAACATCTTTATAGTTTCTGCTTTATGTACTGTAAATAATTTACAAATTAATAAAAATATGTTCATTATTTTTTACACACTTTATCAACACAACACTAATCCCTATCAAAATAAATAGATTATTTACTTTGGGTGTTGAATATATAGCAAATTTGTCTCTTACACAATATTGTTTCAATTATTGCATTAGAAACAAATTCATTTGATAGACCCAAAAATAAATATGAAATACCTATCTCTCAAAAATTGTGCACTTTCAACTTGTGTAATGCTTAAACTAAAACGGCTGTAAAATGGTCTAGGAAACATCATTTACAATGCATTTTTTTTCCGTCACAGCCTTTTAGTGCTTAACAACCGCCATTTTAGTCTAAAAAAAAAAAACAAAATCTAGACCATAACCTTCGCACGGCGTGAACGAATCGACAGACATCTCATTGGTCAAAATGCATCCAGCCGTTGGGATGTTGCTTGCTATAGTGTGAGTGTGAGTGTGAGTGTGAGTGCGATAGAAGTGAAACTTAGTATTTTGGTTTTTTTTTGCCCGATGCTCTCGAACATGATCACCATTAGTTTTCGCTATTATTTTACAAAATTTTAATATATATTAACAATGTTAATAATTCACAACACGGAATAATTTTTAAAAGTGCGCGACAGCCACTACGTTCCTACAGAAAATAATGAACTATAGATTTCAACGTTTCTCTATCTCTCTCTCCCTCTCTTCATATATATTTCGAATAGATTAAAAATCTAGTGTACAGCGTGGAGTCTAGTCTCCATGGTATGCAGAGTCCGTTTAGGGGTCCGTATACGTCAGCAAAGTAGTGAGAACGCAGACCGCTACGAACCATCGCATGAAGAGGAGACGAAGGACAGGGGAAACTGTACACAAACGCATTCTGTCTCATTCTCTTTCAGCCTAAAATCTAAATATGAATTTACAGCCATCTCTTTTTCATTACACATTTCCGTTTCATAAAATCCGATTCACACCGTCCCAAAAGAAGTTTCACTTCGAAAATTTACAAAAGTTTAAAATAAGCTAATCACGATTTCTTTTCAGGATCACCGAAGGCACTTGCAAAACCTTTTTAAGCCTTCATCCCCTATACACATTCGGCACAACCCCGCCGTGGCCGAAGCTTTGAACCGAATTCGCCCGATGATTCGGCAGTAATTATACAAACCGTCCGCGAACTTGCGAATGGGACGATATCGGTTTGAATAATTCATTCTCTGCAAGTCTTCGGCCCGAGACGCGAGAATTTAGAACAACTCTGCGTACACCGCCGTTTTCCCTCATACTGACGTCACGGATCTCCGGTAAGCAACAGCCGTTGTACGACTGGATACTCGTGTTGGTCACGATACGGAGACAGTTCGCGAGCTTTAAAGGCGCCGTTTACTTTGCCAAATGAAAATCTAAATAATTTACCGCTTACAACAACAACTAACTGGCAGCGGGCAAAACAAACCGGCGCTCGCCCGAAGCCCTCAGTACATCGCTGCGGTGTAAGTTTGCGATTCGATTTTGCGGTTGTTTTAGTGCGAAATAGGAACGTTTTGCGGTGCCAAAAACGTTCAAATAGAATTTAAACATTACAATAGCAGGCTACTGAAAACGATTCATAATTTATCTGATATTTTGGAAGTGTAAATCTGTTGTTGTTGTAGTCTCTTATTTTTTAATCATCGCATTAAAAAATGAACTGTTTTTTCAATACAGTGATAATGCTGAATCATGCCCGCTCACAAACTGTTCAATTCAGAACGAAGAGTTTGGACAATAATCATAAATTTCAAATGAAAAGGAATATTTCGTTCATATTTCGGTCTATATTTAAATAAAAAAAAATCTATTCGGAAGTTATTCGGCAGTAATAGGCATTGTTAAAACAATAAAACAAAAGTAGTTTTTTCGAGATTTTCAAATTAAGTCTAATATCGAAAATTAAAATAAATGAAAAACATCAACATTAATAGAATTTTCACATCTATCGGCACTCCGAGTAATAATTATGAACATTTTCAAATGGTTTGTTTCAAAGATCGGGAGATGGTGACACAAAATTCCTGGTCATTTGTATCAGTATGACAACTCCTCAGGGGTCTAATTACCTGATGACGAAAAGGAAAATGACGGTCATACCGGCGGCCGGATCGCGGGGGCGTTCATCGAAACTGTCGGATAAATTACGAGTGTCGGACGATTTGTTCCACAAAAATTCTTGTTTTCTCCGATAGCCGATGAAAAAAGAAGGAGGCGGCAGTGTAATGCCATACTTCTTCGGGGTGACTCGCAGCCCGCCATACCGACGAGAACACATTAATTTAAAAACACAATTATATCATTTTTACCAGGATAATTTTTGCACAGCTGATCGTCGTCGAGTAGCCACTCACGAAAATCACAATGCCATACTTTTGGGAAGGTTCCAAATGGCCCCCATGTCGCCGCAAAGGAATAATTATTTTCTTTTGCTCAACGATTTGTACCACTCTATAAATTTTTTTACTACTTCTTTATATGATGTATGTATCTGTAGGAGGTGGCGAATGAGTACAATAGTTTTTATAATTGTAAGATTTTATGCGTATTTCGAACGATTTATACCAACATAGCACTAATATTTTTTGAAAGTTTTAAAGTTCAAAGCGTATAAATACGAAATTTCAAACACTTATGTGGCGGCAACTTTGTTTTATAACCAGGTGTTATGTTGTAAAATATTCTACGACTGCCACCGGTCGAACGATTTCTCGAGTTGTTGAGATCTCGACTTGTGTGTTTGTAGGGCACAATGTATGGCAAAGCAGACATACGGCAGCTGCTTGTCAGGCGACCCACAAATACGTAACAATAAATGTAGTTCTATGTATTAGATTTGCGATCGTGTATTGCAATTGTGTGAATAAACTGAATGATTTGTAGACGCTGTTGCAGTAAGCAGCGACGAGGGCGTAGAAAACGAACTAGAGTATGCCGGGGATTCAAGTTCAGGTGACGTCTAGTCTATCAAGTTTTGTAAATCTTTCGAAATAAACTGCATTAATATTGATATTGCATATAATTTGTTTTACATGCATCCTTTATGATATTAAAGGTGTGTTGTTCCGAAAAACGGTTTCAAGATTGTATTGGTCGTTGACGTATCACAGCGAGAGTGGTAGCTCCAGGCCCATAGCTCTCAGTATAGGCCAATTTTTCAACACCAAATAAATCTTTGAGAAAATTATTTTTTCGAGCATGGCACCTCTTTGGCAGTTCATCATAAAAATATGGTATAATTTTCTCGAAACACAGTTTTTTTTTTCATGTTTCGATAATTCGAAATGCCATGCTATAAACAATTCGTTCCAATTTTTTTTACAGCTTGTCTCGAATGTGATAGTCTCCCGCCCCATGGTTAAAGTATGGGATATTTTTTTTTGGGTAGAATTTTATCCAAACAAACAGAATACAGTGATGCCGTACTGTAATAAATGATTTTACGTACTGTACCGTCGTATTTTGCAAACGTGTCGAATAAATAATTCTCTCGTGTATGGCACCACTTGTTCCCCTATTAGAAGTATGACAAATATAATAACGCACACATTGTATCATATTTTTTCCAAACACCGAATGCCATACTAGTACAAATCGTTTGGCAAAAAGAATTTACTCCTTTACGGCGATATGGGGCCATTTGGAACCTTCCCAAAATATGGCATGGTAATTTTCGTGGGTGGCTACTCGACGACAATTAGCTGTGCAAAAGTTAGACTGGTACAAATGGTTGAATCTTTTTTTTTTAATTAATGTGTTCTCGTCAGTATGACTGGCTGTAAGTCACCCTGGCGAAGTATGGTAATACGCTGCCGTCCACTTCTTTTTTTACCGACTATCGGAAAAAAAAACAAGAATTTACGGGGAACAATTCGTTCGACACTTGCAATTTATTCGATACGTTCGATGAACGCGTGCGCGATTGGACCGCAGGTACCAGCGCTATGACCGTCATTTCCTTTTCGTCATCAGGTAATTACAACCCTGAAGATTCATCACACTGATACAAATGTCCAGGAATTATGTGTCACCATCTCCCGGTCTATAAGCCCAATAAATTAAAATAAAACTCAATGTACATATCAAGGTTTCGATTGCAAAATGTAAGCCTTTTCAATAACTTTGCAAAATGACTTGAATTTAATAACACAACTTTTATATAAACCGAAAGTTTCCACATAAACTGTTAGCATTAGCAAGATTTCAATGTTACAAAATAACACAACACATATAAAAAAGTTTTCACATTTAGTCACTTCACATGCCCATAAAAATTTTACTTCAAAATAGGATTTTAAAATTTCTGTAGTGAAACCAAGGCGTCTCAAAATTCAGAAGACGCTTGGTATGGGCCTACACCACCTGCGTCTAGCTTTGTGCGCAGGTAGAGGGGATAAAGTGTTGGCATGAGGCAATACCAAGCGTCTCACACTTCGGCGACGGTTAGTTTCGATCTACGCCGTGTGCGTCTGATCGCATATTTCTTCCTGTGATTAAGTTTTTTATAACAATAAACAGTGATTTCTATACACAATATATAAAATGTTATAGATTGTATACATAAGTCCACACATATATATTAAATAAATCTATATGTATTATATAAAACGAGACGTACCCTGTATGAAGAATTCGTATAAATTATGTGTAATAATTATCAGTTTACAAAATTACTGTAAATATTAATTTTACTTCCTTTTATTTTATTTTATTACAAAATTTCTTAAAAAATGTTTCAATTATATATATATATAGTCATCTGACACAATTTGACTTACTTCGATGCCTTTCTGCTTGATTTTCCAGTGTTCGTCGCTTAGGCATTTTATTTTATCATTTTTGTAACTATGTATTATGTAAATAAATTTAATGACTCAAAATTTATTGCAAGTATTCAATTCGTTTCTAATTTTGCACGGTGTTTATAACCTTCTTCTTTTGGTTGTATTGCATTATGAAGCTCAAACAACAAATCGAAGAAATATTTGAACAAAAAATTTACGGACCGTTAATCATGTTGACGTTGTTTCAAAATTAAAGGAGTCAGATGGCAGCACATATATAACTTTAATGATTATTAATTTACAAAAACTAAAGCAATAACAATTTTTTTAATTGTTGATGGCGGTAGAGCAAACAATTATCTATGAAATTATATAAAATTCATTTGTAGCAATTGAGATGTTTTTTCTAAAAAGGGAGGCAAACATCTTCACCTTAGCGTATTAATATTAATAATATAGTAATAATAAAAAAAAATAATAAAATAGTAATTAATATAATGATGATAATATAGTATAAAACAGTTTTTATGTTTCACATCTACCAGATGTCCCTTGACGCACTCATTTAATTTATTTGCTATTTGTGTTTCCTTACTGGTCCTGCAAATTATTTCTAATTACAATTTATCGACATTTCGAAATTCATAAACACAACACCAATGACATATATTGACAGTTGACAAATATCATCGCGAAGTTATGTAGTAGTCTTCTGTCTATATATCTATATAGTTTTCCAATGCAGTACCTTGAATGATAATTCTTTTATCGGTTATATCGATCTCAAATTCTTCCAATTTTCGAACTCTAAATATATATTGTACAGTATTGTATGAACAAAATTTTGTATGGATTATTAGTAAAAATTGTTAATTTTTGTAGTAACAGCATTTTTCCAATATACTCTACGTCAAAGACCAATACCAGAACGACTTATTTAACAAAACGTCTTCTTCACGTATTCACCAAATTCAAAGCCGACAGACACTTAATAGCTGATGTAGATCGATAGGCATGTTGATATCAAAGTAAAATAGTACGTCTGTCTGTAGCGCGGTAGTCGCCGGTTTGACTCCCAGACCTGCATCAAATATCAGAAAGAAAAAAATGTCACGAGGGAATTCACAAACCGGAGAAGATTTCTGTATCTTCGAGGATATTTAAAGTTACTGACACACGCTGGCCAGCATGAAGATCATGACCTATCGCTGTCTTCTTGGCGTGAACCATTCGTATTTATCTTGAAATTTGTGACATTAAAAGAAACACATTTGAATATTTGAGTAAATAAACACTTTTTAAGGCATAATAAGTACCTGCAATTTGTTTTACAGATTCGCATAAAAGTAGAGAGTAGCAAATGAACTTCTTTTCAAAATTGTACTTATATTTTATTAGACTGTTTCTTATTTATCTCGCTACGTAAAACCTGCTCCTTAGATTTTGATAGCTTATTTTCTGAGATACAAAGAACATAACCTGTACAATAAGACTGCGACATTACAAAGGTAAGCTATAAAAGCTCTCGCAAAGTCCAAAAACCCGAACGAGATCATAAAGTCTCGTTTGGATTCCGGGCTTTCTTAAAGCACTTCCGAGGTCAGAAACGAAGGTAGTGTGAGGTACCCTTATCGTTTTCAGGCTTTCCATTTTTTTTACAAAAAGCCTTAATTTTATGATGAAAGTATAAATATATGAATAAAGATTCCTTTTTTTTTTATAAAAAAGGCTTAATTTTATGATGAAAGTATAAATATATGAATAAAGATAACTCGATACTTAAATGTTAGAAATAATTGCTAAGTATTTATAACCGTTATAATAGTAATTTTGATTTTTTAATATGATGTCACGTACGTACATAGAATGTGTATAATGTGATCATAGATTTATCCGAGAAATGGGTACAATCTTCTTTTTTCACATAACCAAATACACTAATGACGAATGAAAAATAAATATTTTCACAAATTAACGCGCCCCCTAACAACTGCTGTTTTTTTTTATTAATTCTCGTATGACGTAAGTCATAACACAAAACTTGAACGACGGATAAAACGCGTACGTGACATTAATGGTGTTACAGATGATGTATAGTTTTAGTGGATGTACAGAAAAAAATATACAAATAAATAAATAATAGTCAACTATTAATGGAATAAAAAGTATGTAAACAATTTATTTACCCATTTTAATTTTATAATAAATCACTATTTACTTACTGGTGGCATTTTGTATTCGTTAGCAGTGGAACTGCCGCTTTCAGAATTCGTCATGTGTAAGAAAACATTTGTTTCTTTCTTCCATGGCGTGATATAGGTGTTTCTTAAGCAAATAGTATGTATTTAACAGCGAAGTAATTTATATTCTTTATAAACCAAGTGTACGGGGATGAGGATTTGAAAAATTGAAGGACAAAGTACTGACTAAACAACAGCCAAATCACTGCAAGGCGACGAGTCATGTACAGCCAAACGAAAACCGTGTACAGAAAACTTTGCCCGAATTTCTTTATGAAATACTTTTAACGTTCAATTAAATTTTGACAGTTATTACTGCTTTCTGAAATTAAATTCATATGGAATAATAGAAAAATACCCAATGTGAACAACTTTAGTCTAACGAAGCTGACAGCGTAGTAACAGTCGTTGATTTATTTCAGTGCAAATGTATATTTGTGGCTCGTACATATTATTGCAAACTGACTTAGATTGTAAGGACATCAATCGTTGCTCAACGATACAAAGTCCGACATATATTTAGCATCCATGTGAAGGCTTAAATTTGCCTGCTTTTGAAGAATAAGCGGCGTCATTGGTTTAAAGTCGTTTCGCGCCGGCGACGGCGGCTTTTCAAAGGAAGATACTAAAATAGACTTTTACCTAGGGACTGCTCACCCACAGTCGGTCGTTGCTGCAAACACTATTTGACGATCGCATGAGTGCGAGTCTAAAGAAATTCAAATCCAAAATTATCTTTATTTCACAGGTCATACCTTTAAATACTTAGTTATATTATGAATTCACCTCTCGCTCGGAAGGCAGTATTCCCTCAAGATGAACAAGCAAGGAACTTGAAAAAATCTTTACAAATTTAATTATAAACAATCAAAATCACATGTAAAACTACCACAGAGAAACAATCCAATAAGAAGTCGAGCGGACAATATCCACTGATATTTGTACTGACAAGCAATTCACTTATGGCCTATTTTTCTTTTAATAAGTACATTTTTATGACCGTAGTCCTTACTGTTTAGGCTATTGAGCTACAGTGATGTTTTAGTTTTAGACTCTAATTTTGCTAAACAATCAATGATATTGTGATTTTATTGTAGTTTGTATGTTGAATATTGCCAATGCACATTATAGATGTGTAATGAAAATCCGAACTCGTCAATAATACCATATAGAAAAAGAAAGTCTATTTATTTATTGAAAAATGGAATGGTAATGGTGTAATAATAAATCACGGATTTATTACTAATCTAAGTGTAATTTATAGGTAAACTAGCTTCCGTCCGCGACTCGCGGACTTACAATGAATTCCCTCAGCTTGTACATCGAGCGATCGCGCCCTCACTCGCGATCCCGATCGATACGCCGTTCTCGATTACTCGATAATCTCGAGAATCTGAATCTCGATAACGATTCTGCCATCAATTCTGATTAGTCTCACTTTCGGTTTCGACCCCGGTCGTTCCCCCCCCCCATTCTCGACTGATTCTCCCTTCCCGTCAGCCTTGCAATTCGGATTCCGCTGATGACGGTCCTGGTTCGGGCGAAGCGAGATCGAAATGCAAGTTAACAAAATAAAATTTAGACAATGTCACTCGGCAATAACATGGCTTTCTATGAAAAATAGAATTTTCAGAATCCATAATAGCATTCATGTGCAGATGAAGTCAAACGAAACATCAGTAATCTATTTTCAGAGAAATTCATGAGATTCATATTACTAAAGAAATTATTGGTGTCGGTGCAATAGTATAAATGAGCAAAGGAAGTCGAGTACAATTGCTAGTTTTTTTTATCAACGACCTTCCCATTTACGCGTACAACATACCGCCAGTTTAATAGTTATCGAATGAATGGGTTAGGCACATAAAAAAAACACACTTATTGAAAATTATCTATCTCCATTCAATATTTGATATCAATCCATTTAGCATTTCCGAATATGAGCCAGGACAAACAAACAGACACTTTATCAATATGACCGATCTGTCTGTCTGCAATCGGAGAAAAGTTATAACTAAAGATTATATGCATCATGTAATTATTATTTGTGACAAAATTTTATAAAAATATATTAATACTATGTACAGTTTCGTATGTTAGATTAGATAGATAAATAAAATGTATCCTATTTCTTTTTCCAAAAGGTATTCTACGTCTAATCCAATATTGATCTATACATGTTCAAATGTCCGTCAGCGAGCGGGACCGGGATCAGTATTAAGAGTATAAGTAAAATCGTATCTTAATAGAAATATTTGCAGCTTTACGTATGAATTATGTGTATACTCTAAACAAACAAAATCTAGATCGGTGATAGGACTGAAATTGAAAACAGGTATGAATCGGTATCAAAGTTAGCAGAGTTGGAGTTCCTTCAGGCGGGCGGAACCGCGGACGAAAGCTAGCGTTTATAGACTTTGTATTTGCGAAACATTGAGCCACGAAGGGTGTTTTGGTAAGACATTTTTAACCGTTAAGGTAAAAGAGGTAATAAGAGTTATTGCAAAAATTAGCTTTATGCACGGTAAAAATGATAAAGACAAAATATGTTTTAAAACTACAAGAATTCTCTATTATTTTTTCGTGTAAATGAAAAATTCCATTCTCACTCAGTTGCATTCGACACATCTTCGTATTTTTTGCCGTATATTAAGCATAAAATTTGCCTATATTTTTGGCATACATTTCACGATCATACTTTCTTTCGAACCGTGGACCGCAATATTATATTCTAAGGCAAATACGTTTGGCATGAAATAGAAACTTAACAGCGAAACTAGTCCAATTATAGAGCTTTTAGTAAATTTCACTGAACCTTAACAATAAAACATTAAAAGTAATGTAATTACATTTTTTTGCTTAATAATCTTAATTTACATCTGTATCAATTTTATTCAAATCGGCCAAATGATAAGAGCGCCTATTAATCTCACAAAATACAATTACGAAACCATAAGCTACTCTAACCACTATCTTTTTTTCCAACTAGGATATCTTGTGCAAATTTCAGCGAAATTGATTCGACTATATGAATTATTTGTAATACTCATAGAACATAAAAACTTACAGAACATATCTTTTATTGATTTTCAGTTGTCTTTATACTGAATTTCTTTGAAATCTCTTATAATATAAGAATTCTCAGTAATTCTCGCGGAACCCTAAAAATGTATCGAATATCCTTTTATTGGTTTTTACTTTCGTCCATACTAAATTTTATTTAAATCAGTTAAATTATAAGGATTCGTCGTAATTCTGACATAACCCGAAAAACGTATCGAATATCTTTTTATTAGCTTTCATTTATGTCCATACCATATTTTATTGAAATCGGCTTAACCAAAAGAGTTTTTAAAAATTCTTAAGGAACCCCAATAAAATGTATCGAATATCCTTTTTTGGCTTACAAATATCTTCATACAGTTTTTTTTACAATCGGTTAAAATATATAGGTTTTTTATCATTCACACAAATTGCTAAAGAAAAATCAAACCCTTGATATTTTTTTTTTGTAGTTAATTTTCCCTCGCTGTTTCACCGATATTTATATGGAATAGAAATCCCTACATATTTTACAGCGACTGACGTCCATCAGGACAATAATCTCCGTTCACGTTCTCGATTTCAACTTGATCTAGGTCCTAGTTCCATTTCCGTCCCCCCGAAATCCAACCTTTGATCCAATCGCAATAAGATTATGCCATTTTTAAATTTTCCTATAATTTCACGCAGGAACCCTAAATATGTATTATAATTATCATCATAATTTATATAAAAAGTCATGAAAATATTCTTCGGTCTTCGATGATTGAGGAATCTTCATGTAATATTTTTTCACGTATTGTTTGACCATATTGATGAATAAATATAAAATTGAGCGACTGGCTATGCAGTACTCCCATGAAGCATTTTTTCCAATAATTTGTCGTAACCTAAAAGGGCGTGGCCTGTTTGCGAAGCCTCTCCTTTGTGTTTAATAGCACAAAACAAAATATTTGAAAGGCAAATAAAATTTTTCCGTATTATACTGATCATACCATAATTTGAATATACGTCGTGCTCTTTTCCATAAAAATAAGAAATAGTTTTCCATGAAACTAGGTTTGTCTGACCGCAAATTATCATTTGGGACAAAATTCATTATTTTCCTTCGGCCAAACAGCGCCACCTCTCGACAGGCTTTGTGCAATTGTTTCGAATCACCATAAATCGAATATCGGTCCATTTAATGTTTTGCAACTTCGAATTAAGGTTTGTACGCTATTTAATGATGACAATATTTAAATACAATTATTCATTAATAATT